>JABUQX010021081.1:27500-32500 GCA_015478945.1 Trachelipus rathkii | reverse complement strand
GCGAGATCATATGCTAGTTCACCAAGTTCTTCAAGGGTAAGTGCTGTCTGCAAAGCCACAGTTGGCCGAATATCTTTTGGAAGGATCATCAAGAACTGCATCCGAATGATATCTTCTCCAATTTTTAATTTGACACCATAACGAAACATTTCTCATAGAAGAATGGAATGCTTGCAACTGTAGGCTAATCTGTACATAAACTCTTTGAATAACTCCGTCTTACTCTTCTCGTAGATGGTATTGACTGCTTTCTTCAGCGGTGTGTAAGCTTGAGCATCAAGAGGAGATACAATCCACGACGTCTATTAGCGGTTGGGTGAGGGATTGGAAATACTTTGTCTTTTCGAGGCTATTTTCCTCAGGTGGAGTTGCGCTTCAAGGACATGGAACTTTGTTAGACTGAAGTCTCCGAAACACTGGAGGTTTTACCTTAATCCATGCAATAGTCCCTCCTTCTCCTGCTGTGGGCTGTGGTTCTGCGTCGTCAGAAGGCATATTCTTTCTTTTTAGTAGAGAGTTTTCTTCTTCTTGAGCATTGAGAGGATGGCCTTCTGCTTGGGAGGACTTTCTTCCTCTTAAGAGAGTGGTCTTCTGCTTGAGAGGATGCTCTTCTGCTTGAGAGGGTGTTCTTTTTGCTTCTGGGTCCACCAATTATGTAATAGAGGAGTTTATTTATCTCTTCTTTTTGTTCCTCCACTGCATATGTAGTAGTTGACGGTTGTTTTGAAGTTCCACGTAATAGCTCTTTTTACCTTGTGAAACCTAAATAGACAAGTACCAGATTCTTACATCTTTCTCTGTTGGTGTCGTCTACTTTAGAGGATAATGAATTCAGCAACATAAGTCATTATAACCATTTTTTAACTTATTTCTATAGGAGGAGAGTGAAAACAGCTATTTGCTTTTGGTTAATTTTAATAAACATTATAAAAAGGTCGATGCCCTAGAGTCAAGTATATTAGTTTATAAGATATATAAATTTTCCTTGTCGCTTTTGATACTATCGAGTGACATCTGTGTGTGAGAGAGAGAGAGATAGAGAGAGAGAGAGAGAGAGAGAGAGAGAGAGAGAGAGAGAGAGAGAGAGAGAGAGAGAGAGAGAGAGAGAGAGAGAGAGAAAGAGACGGGAAGATCAGAGATTATCTCTTCGATACACAATAAGCATAACTATATATGATTTAACTAACAATTTTACTTATATATATATATATATATATATATATATATATATATATATATATATATATATATATATATATATATATATATATAGTAGTAATGCCCGGAGTTGAGAGAGAGCCAAGGTCACACTGGCTCTGTGAGCTTAATTTCACTTTTCGAGGGCGGTGAGTTTGATCCTCGCGATGGCGGTGCGTTTGATCGTTGTAACTATTATTATTTTTATTTCTTAATTTATTTATTTATTATTATTATTATTATTATTATTATTAATTATTATTATTATTATTATTATTATTATTATTATTATTATTATTATTATTATTATTATTATTATTATTATTATTATTATTATTATTATTATTATTATTATTATTATTATTATTTATATATACTTATTTATTTATCTATTTACTTTATTTGCTTTGTTTTGCGTGTTGGCAACTCTAGCTTCAGCTCCGGCTCCGGCTCCGGTTCCGGCTCCGGCTCCGGCTCCGGCTCCGGCTCCGGCTCCGGTTCCGGCTCCGGCTCCGGCTCCGGCTCCGGCTCCGGCTCGGGTTCATCGTCGAAAAATCGATTCCCGTAGAGAATCGATTTTTGCGCACGCGAGCATGCACACACACAAAATAAGGGTGGATCGAGATATTTTAGGTGTCATTGCCTAGGTTTTTTTTATTTATTTATTATTTGTTAATTATGTATGTATAATTGTTGCCACCGCCCCGCCGTGGTTCCGTTCCGCCCCGCACCGCACCTCACCACACGCCGGATAGAGTTTGAGACATGGTATCTCTCTGAAACTTGACACCTCCATAGGAGGTGACGTAACCTCACCATTGACGAGGTTACGTGGCCATGCACCCCCATAGATGGATGCTGGCCACTCAAACCTTTTGATATTGACGTAGAAGGCTGAAACTTGGTATACGTCCTTCAGGTATTATTGTATGTATGTCTTCTTATTATTATTATTATTATTATTATTATTATTATTATTATTATTATTATTATTATTATTATTATTATTATTATTATTATTATTATTATTATCACTAGAGGGGTGTTTGCAGACCCCATCAATTCAAGTAGGAATCATCTTTCAAGTCAGGAAATGAATAGAATCACGAAACTTGGTATACACCCTTCATACAGCCGAGGTTAAATGGCCGTGCACCCCAGAGGGGGTGCTGGCTCCCTTCCAAGTAGGAAATTGCCATAGAACGATGAAATTTGGTATACACCTTTCTTATTATGTATACTCGGTACAGCGAAATAAAGTGACACTACGCCCATATTGTGTTAGGGCTGTGCCCCAAAACCTTGGATATTGACATAGAACGATGAAATTTGGTATACACCCTTCATATAAGGTATCCTCGCTGCTGATGAGGTAAAGTGACGCTACGGCCCTTGGGTGTTGGGACTGTGCCCCAATACCTTGAAAATGATCAGAGAAGGATGAAACTTGGTATACACCCTTCATATAAGATGTCCTCGGGGCAGCCGAGGTAAAGTGACACTACGACCCCTATAAGGGGTGCTGGCCCCTCCAAGTAGGAAATGACCGTAGAATCATGAAACTTGGTATACACCCTTCATATAAAGTATCCTCACTACAGCCAAAGTTGAATAGCCGTACACCCCCCCAAGGGGGTACTGACCCCCTTCCAAGTAGGATATTGCCTTAGAATCATGAGACTTGGTATACATCCTTCTTATAGGGTAACAACAATACAGAATAGGTAAAGTGACACTACACCCTCAAGGTGTTGGGGCTGTGCCCTAAAACTTTGGATATTGACATAGAATGATGAAACTTCGTATTCACCTTTCCTATAAGGTATCCACGTTATATGTATATATATATATATATTATATATATATATATATAAATATATATATATATATATATATATTATAGAAATATATTATATTCATTTTATATAATATATATATTTTATATATATATATATATATATATATATATATATATATATATATATATATAAAAGATATATATATATTATAATATATATTTATTTTAATATATTTATTTTTATATATATATATATAATATATATATATATATAATATATATATATATATATATATAATATTATATATATACATTATATATATATATACATATATATATATATAATATATATATATATATATATATATATATATATATATATATATATATATATATATATATATATTATATATATATGATCTTTCCGTTTTGAGGAAACAAGATTTATATCGATTTTTTCTATTGTTATATATATTATTATATATTTATATATTAGTATATATATATATTATAATATATATATATAATATTATATATATATAGTATATATATTATATATATATATATATTAATATATATATATATATGTATATATATATATATATTATATATATATAAGTAAATCCTTTCCTAATTGTTACAAGACGATATATATATATATATATATATATATTATATATATATATATATTATATATATATATATATAATATATATATATATTATATATATAATATATATATATAATTGCTACCGATACCGAAATTTTAGGTCCGATACGATACAGATACACAGTTCTCACAATTTTTTCAAAAGCCAATACCGATTACAGAAATTTTTGCGATACCCGAACCCCTACCGATACTTTTATCCACACATATATATATAATATATATATATATTATATATATATATATATATATATAATATATATATAATATATATATATATATATATATATATATATATATATATATATAATAATATATATTCACAGTTGTCACCACCACTCACTGGCAGAGCCCTATTGAAGCAGGGGGTGTTGTACGCCTCATAAGTTCACCAGCTAACGTAAATAACGCAGATGAGTGTAGACGCAGGCTTTAAAGTGATTTCATCTACCTCTTTTTCCCAAGACCTTAGGTGCGTTTCATGCACCGGAACCAGAAAAGTAGTTCAAGAATATGACACAAGTCGAAAAGTAAGCCCAGCCTTACCGCCCCCTGTATACCCATAAGTAAGAACTCGTCGCAGTCAGAAAATCTACCATAGAGCTTCACGGGACCGCGACGGACCCTCACTATGGCATATCGTCAGTGTAGGATTCATCCCTTGGCCTATTTGGGCCACAACCAAATCCAGCAGAAAACCCCGCCATTCACTAGTATTATGCACCTTTCTTCTCGCCACTGCCAAACTCACATTTATCTCCTTAAGACATTCCTTTACTGACTCAATCTACTTTTTCTTCAATCTCCCAGCCGGTCGATTCCCAACACACTCACCACTAAACATCCCTTAACCAACTGACTATCATTCATCCTTTCCACATGACCAAACCATCTCAACGTACTTTCATTTATTCTCTCATTTACCCCTTTCTTCATACCACACAACTCTCTAATACGTTCATTCCTCATTTTTTCAATTATTCTCACAACTAATCTATTTCTAGTTATCGCCCTATAGCTCTCACTTGTATTCTATCTAAGATTTTTGAAACCCTTCTCAACTTTTATTTCTTAGATCTTCAGGAAACTCATTCACTTCTATCTGATCGCCAGTACGGCGCTCGAGGTCTACTGGCAATGTACTTTCCTATCTTACTGATTTATGGTTTTCCGCCCTTAGGAACTAAGGGGAGACTTGCATGGGGGGGGGGCGCATGAAAAAATCAAAAGCATTTGACCAGATATGGCACACGTCACTGCTCTCCAAGCTACCCTCCTTTGGGTTTCCTCCCTCTCTTTGCTTAATTATGCAAGTTTACCTTCAAATCGCTCAAT
>JABUQX010021081.1:12500-22500 GCA_015478945.1 Trachelipus rathkii | reverse complement strand
AGAAAGAATCTCATTACATTTAAGGGTTGTTTACGCATTCGATTTCCGTCAGTAGGACATTTTTCGCTGTGCTGGTACGATGACATCTCCTCGCATCTCTACACCTGTTGTTGATATCTTCACTCAGACTTTCGTTATTCCCAACGATGTGTCATTTATATTTAATCGTCAACCGGATGGATACCGATACATTGCTTGTATTCCATCCAGGAGTTCAAATAATAGACCCTTATTCATTTGTGTTGAAGAGTTCATCAAGATTATCAATATTGCAGCAGGATGGATAGAGGATAAATGTGTGTCATCTGATATATCGACTAGCAGTGAAATATCTAACTGGAAAGATAACGTGAGAGGTTCTAATAGAATAGACGTTGTGTTCTCGTCGTGTGACGATATTAAAACCCTTGATGTACGCAACTATTGGAAACCCATCGATTGTGTGACCTTCAGACATACGTGTATAGGTTTCACAGTTCGAACATCTGAAAATATTACAGCATTGCTTAAAATAAAAAACGAATTAACATCGCATCTTAACGATGTTGACATACTTGAGGACTTAATACTTATAGCACATGGTGTAATCTATGATATTTACACCGAAACATATGGTTTCCCGTATAATACAGTATACAGAAATGCTTTAATAACTATTAGCTTGGATGAATTTACTTCTCTCTTGTATGAGAGAATGAGTGCTGCTGAATCAAAATATGCTGAAAAATGGTTTAGTGCTGCTGAAGGCATTTATACTTACATCCTTTCAAAGGGTGTTGAATCTTTAGAGAGATATATATAGAACTTACCCAACTTGAATCCTATGTTCTCTGATTAGATGAATTAGTATATTTAAAATAAACTTAAGTTTTTTTTATGTATTTATATGTTTTTATGTATTTATATAACGCTCTTTTCAATGAAAATTATATGTTATTAAAATGAAAAACTTGTTTTCCTTGTCCCTCGTATGTCGCATTTATTGACTAAGTTGTTAAGTTTTGGATAGTTGTGCCTTGTTGTGTGTTTAAGTATGTTTATGTTCAGTAGTTTAACTTTACAAGAGTGGTAAAACTTTACTTGTTTGTCTTTACCCGTTAGGTATTATGATGGTTAGACAGGGTTATGCTAATTTTTTGTTAAATATTACTATTGTTAATGCTAAAATTAACATTGTCTGTTTGGATATATTTTGAATAAAGTATGAATTAGGTTACGCTTTGCACTCATTGTTAGTTTAATTTACTGGTGTTAAGTGTGGATCTTTGTTTAAGTTAGCATTTATTCGGGTATAAGATGTGTCAGGTTTGTCTTTGTACATTATATTCTTAGTTCTGGTAATGCTATGTTGGCTTTATTAGTGTGAAAACTTTGTCACGTTAGCATACTTTCGCTGGTCTGTATGATAATTACACAAGGTTATGTTAAAGTTTTGTTAAATATTACCATGTTAATGTAAAATTAACATTGTTATGTTAGAGACATGCTTGACAAAGTGTGAATAAGTTACGTTTTTGGATGTTATGTTAGTTACTTTACTGTTTGGTTAAGTATAACTTGTTAACGTTAACCATTTATTCCTGTTTAAGATGTGTTAGGTTTGCCGTTGTGTATTATATTCATAGTTCAGATGATGCTAAGTAAGCTTTATTAATGTGAAAACTTTGTTACGTCAGCATATATTGATTGATCTTTGTATAAAGAACTTGATTTTATGTTATGTTTATCCAAAATGATACTCGAAATGTGACGAATCAATAGATCAATAGATCATGGATGGCCAGGAGGGTGGAGGGATGGTGGCTGGATGGTGGTTTGATTTACTGATTTAATGATTTAGGGTATGTAAAACGTTACAATTTTAGTAAAAATATGACCTAAATCAAAAGATCAATAGATCAATAGATCAATAGATCAATAGATCACAACTGGACAGGAGGGTGGCGAGATGGTGGCTGGATGGGGTTTGATGACTGATTTTTACTTGATTAAGTATGCTAAAACGTAAATTTTTGTAAGTATATTAACAAAAAGAATAGGAAATTTTATTTATTATTTATTTATTTATTTTTTTTCTTGATGGTTCTGAAACCATTATTTTCGAAATCTACAGATCCAATAACCTATATAAAGACACCAATATTGTTGTTATACGAATGTTTATTAACACGGCACCGCACCGGCTCCAGCACCGGTGCCGGAGCCAACTCCTTGAATTCCAATACTAACTCTTTCTAGAAATTACACTCTGAATCCTCCCACCAAATTTCAACCTTATACGAACACTTCCGATTTTTTTAATAGGGGTGGGGTCCCCCTTCGTGGGGACCCATGGGGACGTAACTTCGTATATATGAAGGATATGTCACCATCTAACACTCCTCAAAATTTTAACCCGATACGATAACTCTAACCCATGTAAATATACATCGGAGCCATAGACTGAGCCAGAGCCGGAGCCTAAAAATCATTTCACCTATATATATTTATATATATATATATATATATATATATATATATACATTATATAATATATATATATATATATTATATATATATATATATATATATATATATATAATATATATATATATATATATATATATATATATATATATATATATATATATATATATATATATATATTAATATATTATATATATATATATTATATATATATATACAGGGAGTCGAGTCGTGGAGTCATGCAATTTTCCAGAGCCGAAGTCGAGTCGAGAGCGGAGCTGCCTTGCTGCTGTTTAGAAACCAAGCTCTATGGAGGCGAACCAAAGGCGACGCGGAGGTCGCTGAGAAGTCCTCTGAAGGAGGGACTGAACCGGAATTGACTCGAACTCGAAAGGAAGCGCTGAAGCAGAGGGCGCAGAAGGTAACCGCAGAAGGGCTTAAAAAAAACAACTCAGAAGTGTTTCCTCCGGAAACACTTCTTCGACGTAATAATAATAATAATAATAAAATAATAATAATAATAATAAAAAAAAATTAATAAAAAACAAACAGACAAACAGACAGACCTTCGGTCTGTCTGACCTCCAATGGTCGTTTTAGGCCTAATCGTGCCCGCTCGGAAGCCGCCACAAGGGCGTAAGCGCAATATCATCGTCCACCCTCGGGGGCGACCCCCCTCTATATACATCCTAGAGACTTGAAATTTACACTGATTCGAGCTTAACCCATATATAGATTATATTCCAAGTTTCAGACCTATACCTCTATTCCTTCATATCGAAAAGGACGGCAACTACCAAACTGTCCAGTCACTACTATCGGTATCGGGTATTGGCAAATATTTCGGTATCTGTTTTGAAAAAATTGTGAGTACTTGTATCGGTATCGGTACCGGACTTAAATTTCGGTATCGGTGCAACACTAATATATTATAATATATATATATATATATATATAATATGTAGAATGTATATATTACTATATATATATATATAATATATATATAATATATATATTATATATATATATATATATATTATATATTTAGTATTTAGATATAATATATATATATATATATATATAGTGAAGTGTTTAAGTTAGTTTCCCCAAACGAAAATACTTACAGAATGAACCATAAAAGCAAAAGTAACAGAAATATCACAAAGTCTATTAAATTTAAAAATGACTTATTTTCATTATTCAGATGTTAATAATTAAAAATTGTATATTAAAAATATTACATTTGTTATATTATATTATAAATATTATCAATATTTGATAAAAATATATATATTTTATAAAAACTTAGTTTTAAGCAATAATAATGAACTTTTAACAATAAACTCCAACTTGTGTTTATATTATGTTCAGAATGTGAAGGCAAACGCCATCTAGCGAAAGCTTCGGCAATGTTTCATTTTATTATATTTACAAAAATCCATTTTTAGAAAAGTTAGACCATAAAATATAATTTTTTTTTAATGTATATAAAATATTATAATAAAAATAAAAATAAAAGTTATAAATTGGTCAAATGTAAATATTAATAATATTTGTATAAAAACTTGATTATTATATATGTAACTTTTTTTATTATAACTTTGTACGACTTTTTCGTTAAAAATAAATAATCTGGATTTCTGCTTTTGTCTTATTAGCCTTTAAAAGAAATAATTCGTAGCGCTTTGCTACCACTACAGAGATAATTTGCTAATATAGAACAAATAGCGGAAATATCAGATCCGACCTACGAAGCCAAGAAGAAGAAGCTCTGCAAGAAGTTGGACTTTCTCGTCTCTCTACAAGAAGTTGGGCTGCCTCGTCTCTCCCCCGGAGTTGGACTGGACTACAAGATCTCTGACTGGCCCTACGTCTCTCCCTCTCTCTGAGCCTACCAAGAGGCTTAGGAACCTCCTCAGGGTTACCAAGAACCCTTTGGAAGATCTTCAAGAGTTTCTCCTGCCGGTGGATGGTCTCCGTGGATGGTGTTTTCACCTGACCTCCGAGATTCTCCAGTTCGTCTACCACCTAAAAAGTAGTTTAACTACTAAAGAGATAATTTCGCAGGTAGCCGCTGAGGTTACCTGTCATAGAGATAATTACAGAGAGTATAAAATACTCTCTGTCCCTTCCAGATTGTCCCAGAGTTGGCCAGAAGAACACCCAGCCTCCTGTTTAGCCAACGATTTACCAACGAGCTCGTGCAGATCAGCCTACCACCGCCTTTGCCTTAGCCGGACTTCATCCGAACCAGTCGACGGCTTATCCTGAGGTCGAGCAGACTGACACCGCTGCATACACAGCCTTAGCCCAAACGTTACTCGCAAAAAGGCGGCTTAACATCCAAATACTGGTTATAGGTAGTGAAGTTAAAGAGATAACCGATAATTATTGCATTCCCATCCTATAGCCAGTTCTACAGAATTGCTGATCATCCTCCGTCGCTATATAGTTGTCATACCAGATAATAGAATATCATATCGAGTGGTGACCATATAACTGATAATAATATAACCAGAACCGGCAACTATATAATTGGTGATCCTAGAGCTGAAAATTTTATACCACGAAGATGGCAGACGATCAAGGACAGGATAACAATCAAAGAGAGGCAGAATCCATTTCAACAATGAAAATTAAACCCCCAACTTTTTCGGAATCTTCAGTCCCGACATGGTTTCGTGTCATGGAAGCACAATTTCATCTCGCTAACATAAGGTCCTCACGAACTAAGTACTTTCATGTTATGTCGCAAATTCCACCTGAAGTTTTGGATAGAATATCCCAAGCCGAACTTGATGCAGAAGATTATGACCGTTTCAAAACGGCGGTCATAAATACTTACGAAAAATCTAAGGTGGAGCTTTATAATGATCTACTTTCCAAAAAGGTCTACAGTGGCAAACCATCTATATATTTACAGGATTTGATTCGGCAGGCAGAGAAATTAAATATTGGAGTGAATTTGGTTAAGGTGCACTTTTTGAAAACTATTCCGAGTCACATTTGCACAGTCTTAGCAGCCTATTCTACTCTCACACTTCAACAGTTGGGAGATTTAGCTAATGACATCTTGTTATTAAGCCCACAAGCTCCTGTCATGGCTGTATCATCCCCTGCCACCGCCATTGCCCCCGCCGCATCAAGATCAAGAACAACCACTACTTTTGGCCTTGCGCCGTTCCACGAAAATCAACGACCAAAGGTGTGTAGAGGCCACATTTATTATGGACTACGCTGTAAAAGCTGTAAACCATGGTGTACATGGCAAAACGATACGGGACTAAACATCCTACCAAATTCTAGACCCCCATCAAGAGCAGCATCCCCAACTCCGTCGGAAAACTAACGGAGCAAGTTGATATTTGTGCCGTGTCAACTTCGCAGTTAACAATAGATGTACGGATTTTTGGCACCATGCACCAGTTTTTACTAGATACCGGAGCCAGCATATCTAGCCTTCCATTTAACATGGTCTCTAACATGACGCTGCACCCTTCAAACGTCACTTGTTCCGCAGCCAATGGCTCGCCCATAAAGTGTCATGGTGAAGTTGTGGCAAATATCAGTATACCAAAATTAAGAAGAGAATTCACCTGGACATTTATAGTAGCAGAAATTACTATGCCTATTATTGGAATGGATTTTCTTCACAATTTTGGTCTCCTAATTGACTGTGGACAAAGAACATTGCAAGATACTTATACTACTCTTCTAGCTCCATTGAAAATAACCTCTGAGGAAGTACCATCTCTTCACGCTCAACTTCAAGGTGAAAATACAGACATAACTTCACTCCTACAAGATTTCCCGTCCTTAATTTCACCTATAGACATCAACAATCTAGTAATTAAAGATAATGGACCAAAACACTACATAGAAACTGGTGATTCAACCCCAGTTTTTGCCAGAGCTCGCCGATTACCTGACGACAAGTTAAAGGCGGCAAAAGCTGAATTTGACATTCTTCTAAAAAGTGGAATAGTGAGGCCAAGTAAATCTGCATGGGCGTCTCCTTTACACCTCGTGCCTAAGAAAACACCTGGAACATGGAGACCTTGTGGGGATTTCAGAGCCCTTAACAGCATAACAAAACAGGATAGGTATCCCATTCCACACATTCAGAGCCTATCTCAACGCCTGCATAACTCTACCATATTCTCCAAGATTGACCTTCAAAAGGCTTATCACCAAATCCCCATTAGACCAGAAGATATAGAGAAAACAGCAGTCATCACTCCGTTTGGTCTCTTCGAATTTTTATCTATGCCTTTTGGTTTAAAGAATGCGGGAGCTACATTTCAAAGAGTAATGGACTCCATCTTCAGAGACCTTCCCTTCGTGTTTACCTATTTAGACGATTGTCTCATTTTTTCTACATCCAAAACTGAACATGAAAATCATCTGAAACAAGTTTTTAAACTCCTCCAAGAAAATGGTTTTAAAATCTCTTTAGAAAAATGTGAATTTAACCAATCTTCACTCAATTTTCTCGGCTACACCGTGTCTTCAGAAGGTCTATGTCCTCCCAACGAAAAGAAAGAATCCATCTCAAGTTTTCCTCTACCGTGCGATTCAGCATCCCTACGAAGATACCTTGGGATGTTAGGATACTACAGAAGATTTATCCCTAATTTTGCCAAAATCGTCTTCCCATTATCTGAAAAAGCCAAGTTTCATCCCAAGGATAAATCTCTTGAATGGACTCCAGAAGAAGTGACAGCTTTTCAAGATACTAAGGAAGCTCTTCAAAATGCCCTAACCCTCCCTTTCTCTTTACCTAATGTCTCACATTTACAACTCGTAACTGACAGCAGTCAGACTTCAATCGGAGCAGCATTACACCAGATGATTGATGGTCAACCTGTTCCCATTGACTTCTACAGCAAGAAGTTATCAGATCCCCAAAGAAGATATTCTGCTTTCGACAGAGAACTTTTGGCAGCATATTATGCTGTCCTTCATTTTAAACACATGTTAGAGGGAAGAGTTGTCACCCTTTGCACAGATCACAAACCTCTTGTTTCCGCTTTCTACTCCAAAAATCCTGCAAAAAGTGATCGTCAACAGCGACATCTCTCAGTACTAACAGAATATATTTCTACAGCAAGTTATATCAGAGGAGCAGACAACATGGTGGCCGACACTTTTTCCCGGATTCATTCGGTATCAGTTGACGCTGTCGATTTGCCCGCAATAGCTCGCCTTCAAGAAAAAGATGAAGAAATCAAGACCTATCATGATCGTCTTCATAATTATCCCCTGCAGGACAACCTCAAGATATGGTGCGATACCTCTACTTCTTTTCCCAGACCATTTCTTCCGAAGCCAGCTCGCCTTCAAATATTTAATACGTTGCATCAAATGTCCCATCCTGGTATCAAAGGTACTTTACGACTGATCAAGAAAAGATATTTTTGGCCTTGTATGGATCGTGACATTAGGCTTTTTGTACGCACTTGTGAGCAGTGCCAGCTGTCTAAAGTTCATCGTCACACCAAAACAACGGTCACTCCATTAGAAATTCCTTCTTCAAGATTCGAAACAGTTCATATAGATATAGTGGGTCCTTTTTCACCTTCAGCATTTTGTGGATCTTCTTCTCCAGTTTTTCGCTATCTACTTACCTGCATCGACCGAAACACAAAATGGGCTGAAGCCTTCCCAATTACAAACACTACAGCAAAATCTGTTGCCTATGCTTTTATGCAGTGGATATCCAGATTCGGTGTTCCTCTCTATGTGATTTCTGACAGAGGTCCTCAATTCGAAAGCGAGTTCTTCAGTGAGTTGTCACATATGATTGGTTTCCATCGTCTTCGAACAACCTCTTACCACCCACAAACAAATTCCCAGATAGAGAGGTTTCACCGATCTCTCAAGACTGCCTTGATGGCACGTAAAGAAAACTGGCTTCTGTCTTTACCCATCACTCTACTTGGTCTCAGATGCATTCCAAACGATTCCGGTTATTCCGCCTTTGAAGCAGTAACTGGAAAAACTCCACTTTGTCCTATGGACATTCTTCAATCTTCTCCTAACAACAAACAAGAAATGGATTCTTTTATGAAGAAATTTATCGCCCACATGAAAGAATTGGACTTTAGAGACCTTCCTACTTTTCACTCCTTCAACAATTCTTCATATATTCCGGAGGCACTCAAGACCTGTTCTCATGTCTTCCTAAGGACTGATAGGATCAGAAAACCCTTAGAAGCTCCCTATAGTGGTCCTTTCAAAGTCCTTCAACGAATGCCACATTGTTTCAAGATAGAACTCAGGAATGGTCAAACTACAGTAGTCTCAATTAGCCGTTTAAAACCTGCTTTTATGGAAACGGTAACGTCAACGATTCCTGATGATCCTGATGTCTCTGATGTCCCTGATGATCCTACTGTCTCTGGTGTCCCTGATGATCCCGATATCCCTGATGATCCTGATGTCCCTGATGATCCTGATGTCCCTGATGACCCTGATGTCTCTGATGACCCTGATGATCCTGATGTCGCTGACGCCGCCGATGTTCCTGATGTCCCTGACGTTGCTGATGTCCTAAGGATTCCTACTGTCCCTATTCTTCCAAGTGCCCCCCTTACTAGACGAAACCCTCCCCGTAGAGTCCGCTTCAGGATAGAAGCCACTCAGTGCCCCTTTTAGTGATTTTATCAAATAATAAAAAAATACACATTTCCTAATAGAGTCCGATTCAGGATAGAATCCACTCAGTCCCTTCCTTTAAGTGTTCCCCTCAGCACCGGTTCCGCTTCAGGATGGAAGTCACTCCGTGTTCTGGTGGGGAAGTAAATATATAGTGAAGTGTTTAAGTTAGTTTCCCCAAACGAAAATACTTACAGAATGAACCATAAAAGCAAAAGTAACAGAAATATCACAAAGTCTATTAAATTTAAAAATGACTTATTTTCATTATTCAGATGTTAATAATTAAAAAATTGTATATTAAAAATATTACATTTGTTATATTATATTATAAATATTATCAATATTTGATAAAAATATATATATTTTATAAAAACTTAGTTTTAAGCAATAATAATGAACTTTTAACAATAAACTCCAACTTGTGTTTATATTATGTTCAGAATGTGAAGGCAAACGCCATCTAGCGAAAGCTTCGGCAATGTTTCATTTTATTATATTTACAAAAATCCATTTTTAGAAAAGTTAGACCATAAAATATAATTTTTTTTTAATGTATATAAAATATTATAATAAAAATAAAAATAAAAGTTATAAATTGGTCAAATGTAAATATTAATAATATTTGTATAAAAACTTGATTATTATATATGTAACTTTTTTTATTATAACTTTGTACGACTTTTTCGTTAAAAATAAATAATCTGGATTTCTGCTTTTGTCTTATTAGCCTTTAAAAGAAATAATTCGTAGCGCTTTGCTACCACTACAGAGATAATTTGCTAATATAGAACAAAAAGCGGGAATATCAGATCCGACCTACGAAGCCAAGAAGAAGAAGCTCTGCAAGAAGTTGGACTTTCTCGTCTCTCTACAA
>JABUQX010021080.1:17500-27022 GCA_015478945.1 Trachelipus rathkii | reverse complement strand
AGACGCTCACTTAATTACACTTTGTTGAAAGGGCATGATAATAATTCCCTGGCGAGTTCTGCAAGATGTTGGAAAAACTTTTACAATTATCACGCAATCAAACCAATAGATCTTAATCCGATTCCAAGAGTTTTCGCTTTCGATAATCTTCGATCAATGTCAGAGTGTCTTTTGACACCTCTGAACAAGACTCTTCATCGCTTCTAGAAGCCAAAAAAACATTCATGGATTCAGCATTGGTTCGCAAACAGATGGTAAATGTGTGTCTGTTTCTGTTAATCTTTCCTTTTTATAGGGCTGTGAATTTCTGCCCTTTAACAGTCATTTTCATCACATAGGCATGCTAAATTAAATTTTAACCCTATGTGAAACACGTGGTTCAAGAAATTGGATTTGTTATCTAGGATCCAGAAAAGTTTCTATTGCACATGTGTCATCGTTTTGCAGAATTTGAAATCTTTATCTATCTCCCAAACCATGAGTGGCTTCTTGTCACCTTTGAAAGTCCTTTACTTTTAATAGCAGTAATTTAGCACGCTTTCATCGTTTGCAAACTAGGAGGAATCCCCTTCTGACAAACAAGAGATTTTTCTGAGCTAATAGTCTTAGGTTAACCTCTTCAAGGTTTAAGAAGATTAATACATTACCTGAAATCGGCATTATTCATTATTATGTTCAGGCTTTCATCTTGGTGTTTGTTCGAAGCGTTAAGGGAAAACAGCCATTCATTTATTGTCTCCCATCCTCTCAAGGCATGTATAACTAATATGTCCAACGAGGTGCTGAAACATCTGCGTTTACAGAAAATTGAGGAAACCTTTCGAGGTCACACAATGGATTTATATGCATCCCATCACTAGCATCGCCAAAAAAAAATTCATGCGGGATGCGGATAGAGAAAAAAATGATGCGCGATATCCGCGATGCGGATTGCGGATTGCGGATGCGGATACCTTATATAATATATATTATATAATATATATATATATATTATATTTATATATATATATATAATATATATAGTATAGTATAGAAATATATATATATACTATTATATATTTATATATATATAAGTATATGAAGTGCACATACGTTTCTCATAATTCATAGGTCAATGCTATCCGCTATCCGCAAGTAGTATTTCCGCAGGTTGAGCGGTACCATAGGATGATGACACTGAGCGTTCTTGTCAGATAACTGATAAGGGATGCATGTTTTTACTGATAACGTAATGCGTTTGCTGATAACGTAGTGGGTTTGTCATGTTATTTCGTAATTATTTTTATTTTTATTTTATTATTATTATTATTATTATTATTATTATTATTATTATTATTATTATTATTATTATTATTATTATTATTATTATTATTATTATTATTATTATTGTTAATTGTTTTTAATACTTATTATTATGATTAATTATATTATTTTAATTTATGAGTTATTATTATTATTATTATTATTATTATTATTATTATTATTATTATTATTATTTATTATTATTATTATTATTATTATTATTATTATTATTATTATTATTATTATTATTATTATTATTATTATTATTATTATTATCATTATTATTATTATTATTATTCTTATTATTATTTTTTTTTTTTATTATTATTATTATTATAATACATAACTACATAACAGTGCCTACCCGCCCTAATAACAATGATGACAGAAACCCAACGCTAATTGATCATGTTTGGAGTAACCTAGAAGCTGATATCAAATCTTTTGTAATAAAAACAGATATGACGGATCATTACCCCTGTATTGTAAAATTTTTCATTAATAAAACACGAACACTTACTACCATAAATTATAGGCAGGACGATGAAAATTGCAGACGTACTTTTATAAGTAAGTTAAATGAGGTTGACTTTTCATACATACAGAATGACCAGATTGACATCCATTCAAAACTTACCTGCTTTATAAACTCTTTAAATACATGTTATAATGATTCATTTCCTTTAAAAACCAAAACATTAGGATCAAAGAGGATTAAAAATCCATGTATAACATCAGGTATAAGAAACTCAATAAGTCAAAAACATAAACTCTACAGAAATTATAAAGGAGGTATCATACCATTTCAATTATATAATAAGTATGAGAAACAATTGAAAATTGTTTTGAAGAAAGCAAAAAAGAAATATTACAATAGTAAATTTAAAAATGTATATGAAGACCCAAAATCAACTTGGGGATTAATTAATGATCTAGTCAACAAAAGTAATTCAAAAAAAAGCAAAATAAATGAAATAAACAAAAACGGAGAAATATTAAAACAACAAAAAGAAATTGCCGATGAACTTAACAATTACTTCGTAAATAATGGCAAACTAAATGTATCAAACATGCCACTTAGGCATACCTCATTTGAAACCTATTTGGGAGACTACGGTTCTCTCTTTTCATTTGAAAATGTTACGGTCTCAGAAGTCAAAGCGATCATTACTGAACTACAAAATAAGAAATGTGATACTCATACCATTCCCAATCACATTTACAAAATCATAGCTGACATAATTGCCTCGCCCCTAAAAGATCTCTTTAACATCTCATTTAACAAGGGAATTTTCCCAGAAATCTTAAAAGTCTCACGTGTCACACCTGCACATAAAAAGGGTGATAAAACTGATCCTAAAAACTATAGACCGATTTCAATTACACATACCATTAGCAAAATACTCGAAAAACTAGTATTAAATCGAATAATAAATTATCTTAATACGAATAATATTATCAACGACTTTCAATTTGGTTTTAGAAAGAACAGATCAACAACTGAAGCCCTTGTTTGTTTGACTGAAAAAATATATGAAAATATAGAAAATAAAAATTCAACTGCACTTATATTATTGGATCTTACAAAAGCTTTTGATACAATAGATCATGATATACTACTTAACAAAATGAATAAGATGGGAATAAAGGGAAACACACTACAATGGTTTAAAACATATCTTAGTGGAAGATCTCAGTATGTGAAAATAGGTGAAACATGCTCTGAACCACTACAAACAACTTGCGGTGTTCCACAAGGATCTATTCTTGGCCCATTATTATTTACATTGTATACCAATGATGTATTTAATTCACACGACTCTTTCATGGTTTCATTTGCTGATGATATTTCAATATTAATAAAGGATAAAAATCCGGCTACACTATCACTAAAAGCAGCAGACGTCTTAAATAAGATCACAACATGGATAGATTCTAATAAACTTTCACTAAACTTGCAAAAAACGTCATACATCATAATAAGCAATAAAACTATAGCTGATAATTTCAACATAAAAATTAAAGGAGTTGACTTGAAAAGAGTCACAAATGCTAAAATACTTGGGGTAACGTTAGATGAAAAAAATGACATTCAAAGAACATATCAACCAGCTAGTGAGTAAACTAGCGAAATATATGTATATACTAGTCAAATTGAAAAAATTCATTCCTTTATATATATTGAAGAAGATATACTATGCACATATACACCCACATCTATTATATTGTCTTCCAGTCTATGGCATAGCTAGCAAATCAGCTATTAATTCGGTTATTTTGATGCAAAAACGCTTCATCCGACTGTTAAGCCCAACTAAAAACTTCTATGAGCATACAGCACCTTTATTTAAAAAACTTAAAATGTTACAATTTGAAGACCTATTGAAGTTATCTCTATTAAAGGAACAGCACAAGATACTACAAAATAAGGCATGTAACTTCCTAATATCTAACTTTCATAATAACCAAATTCAAAGAGATATAAATCTAAGAAATAGTGCTCACGTAAATCCTCCTTTCTATAGGTTAGAAAAAGCTAGACAAGCAGTTAGCTATAAATGTGCTAAAGTCTATAACGATTTACCTCGAGAATTAAAAAATGAAAATTCTCTTATATCATTTACAAGTAAACTCAAAAAAAGCTATATAAATAAGTACTAATACTATTACTATATTGCCATTTACAAGTAAACTAAAAACAGCTGCATAAATAAGTACTAATAATATTACTATTAAAATTCGCTTATATCATTTACAAGTAAACTCAAAAAAAGCTATATAAATAAGTACTAATACTATTACTATATTGCAGTTTTTACAAGTAAACTCAAAACAGCTGCATAAATAAGTACTAATAGTTTTTCGTATTTTATATATTATTATTATTATTATTATTATTATTATTATTATTATTATTATTATTATTATTATTATTATTATTATTATTATTATTATTATTATTATTATTATTATTATGATTATTAATTATTATTATTATTATTATTATATTATTATTATGTATTATTATTATTATTATTATATTATTGATTTATTATTATTATATATGATTATTATCTATTATTATTATATTATTATTATTATTATTATTTATGATTATTATTTTAGTATTATTATTATTATTATTATTGGTGTGAATTATTATTATTATTATTATTATTATTATTGTATTATTGATTTATTATTATTATATTATTATTATTATTATTATTTATTATTATTATTATTATTATTATTTTTTTTAATTATGATTTATTTATATATTATTATTATTATTATTATTATTATTATTATTATAGATTATTATTATTATATTATTATTTTTTTATTATTATATTATTTTATTATTATTATTATTATTATTATTATTGATTATTATTATTATTATTATTATTATTATTATTATTTTTGATTGTTATTATATTAACACGTGGCCCAAAACCTGGGATATTGACGTAGAACAATGAAACTTGGTATACGCACTACTTATAAGGGTAACCACATCATATATGGTTAAATAGCCGTACGCACACCCCGAGAATGGGGGGTGGACCCCTCAAGTCATTGGAAATTGACATGGAGAGATGAAACTCGGTATACAACCTTCTGAGGATGTATCTTAGATGCAGCCGGAGATAAAATAACTGTGGGCGCCCCAGAGGGGGTGACTGGCCCCCAAGCCTGAAATATTGACATAGAACGACGAAACTTGGCATGCAGCTTTCTTAGGTTGTATCTTAGATGTAACCGAGGTAAAATGACCGATGTCCCAAACCTGAAATATTGACGTAGAGGTAAAATGACCGATGGGGACCCCATTGGGGGCTGCTGACCCCCAAACCTGAAATTTGACGTAGAGTGATTGAAAAACCGGCCATACAACCTTCTTGAGGATGTATCTTAGATGGCAGCGGGAGCGTAAAAATGAAACCGTGGGCGCCCCAGAGGGGGTGACTGGCCATCAAACCTGAAATATTGACGTAGAACGATGAATCCTTGTATACAGCGTTCTTGTAAGGTACACTCATTGTAAAAGAGGTAAAATGACACTACGACCTCATAGTGTAGGGGATATGCCCCAAAACTTTGGATTTAACATAGAACGGTGAAATTTGATATACGTTCTTCTTATAAGGTATCATCGCCGTAGCCGTTGTGAAATGACAGTGGGCACCCCAGAGGGGGATGCTGGCCCCCACAAATTTAGAATATTGCCGTAGAACAATGAAACTCGATATACGTTCTTCTTATAAGGTATCCTCGCTCTAGATGAGGTGAAATGACCGAAGGCACCCCATGGGGGGTGCTGACCCCACCAAACCTAGAATATTGACGTAGAATGATGAAACTCGGTATATACCCTTCTTATAAGGTACCCTCGTTGTAGAAGAGGTAAAATGACACAACGCCCCATGGGTGATGGGGTTGTGCCCTAAAACATTGAGTATTGACATAGAACGATGAAACTTGGTATGCAGCCTTCTTATAATGTAACATCGATACAGAAGAGGTAAAATGACACAATGTCTCCTAGGTGATGGGGCTTTGCCTTAAAACTTTAAAACTTTGAATGTTGACATAGAACGATGAAACTTGGTATACAACCTTCTTATAATGTATCCTCGATACAGAAAAAAAATTAAAAAAAATAAAAAATAAAAAATATAAAAAAGTATTCTTTTTATGTTTATAACTTTAAAAAAAATTGAGGTTTTACATACCCAAAAGCTGTAAATCAGTAAATCAAACCACCCTTACCACCCTCCCCACCCACCCCAAACTCCGCACCCTGTCTATGATCTATCGATCTACTGATTCAGGTCATATTTGTATTACATATCCCAACTTTTATTTATTTTGTTTTATTCACTCTAAAACATTTTGTTTTTACTAAAATTTTATGCTTTTCATATTTATAACATAAAAAATTTGTGTTTTTACATACCATAAAATGGTAAATCAGTGAATCAGTAAATCAAGAAACCCATCCCTCCCCCCTCCCAGTCCCAACCTTGATCTATTGAGGTATTGATCTATTGATCTATTGATCTATTGATTCAAGCATATTTCGAGTATCATTTTGATAAACATAGCGCATAAAAATAAGTTTCTTTTTATACTAACCCTTTCGAATAATGTTGATGTTAACAAAAGTTTTCACCATCAATAAAGCTAACATAACATAACCGTGATTGCAAGAACGGATTAATGTATAAACATCAAACCTAACATTACCTTAAACTCGAATAAAACAGTCAACATTAACAAAGTACCATTACCTAACAACAGGAAAGTAACTAACGTTAATACAGAAACGACCTTATGCACACTTTTCAAAACATATTCCACTACTATGGCATTGTTATTTGCATTAACATAGTAACATTTAACAAAAATTTATCATACCCTAACCTAATTATCATCATACTGACAAGGAATATATTGCTAACGTAACAAAGATTTCACATCTATAAAGCTAACATATAACCGATGAACTAAGAATATAATGCAGACTCCCAAACCTAACACAGCGCCTTAAGCACGAATAAACAGTCAACATTAACAAAGTACCATACTTAACAACAGGAAAGTAACTAACGTTACATACAGAACGTACCCTATTCACACTTTTTCAAAACATATCTCTAACATATCATTGTTATTTTGCATTAACATAGTAACATTTAAACAAAAATTTATCATAACCTAACCTAACTTATTTCCCTGGACCAACAATAATGCTAACGTAAACAAAGTTTTCACATTAATAAAGCTAACATATATCCTGAACTAAGAATATTATGCACACTCCCAAACCTAACATAGCACGCCTTAAACACGAATAAACAGTTAACATTAACAAAGTTCCATACTTAACATCAGTAAAGTAACTTACATTGCATACAGAACGTACCCTATTATACTTTTTCCAAACGTATCTCTAACATATCAATTTAGTTTTTACATTAACATGAGTTAACATTTAATAGAAGGTTTTACCACAAACGTAAAAACCTAGATTAGTCATAACTAGTCACCGAATATCATGTGAGCGTAACAAAGTTTTCACAACAGTAAAACTTAACATATCATAGCCTGAACTAAGAATATAACGCACAATGACAATACTTAACATACTTTACGCTCGAATAAACTTCTAACAATAACAAAGTTCCATACTTAACAACAGTAAAGTAACTAACAATGCATACAGAACGAACAGGAGCGAAGTTGATGTAGTAAATATTCATTTAATAAATCAGTACTGCACTGATTGTTTATTTTTTTTATTTTTTCAAATTTTTATTTTTTATTTTTATTTTTATCTTTGTGAAAAAAAAATTATTTTATTTCAAATCTATATTTTTAATTTAAATTTCATTTTTATTAAAAAAAAAACTTTTTTATTTTTTAATTTTATATCTTTAAAACTTTTTTTTAAAAAACTTTTATTTATTTTTAATTTTATTTCTTTAAAACTTTTTGTTTTTTAAAAAAACTTTTATTTATTTTTAATTTTATTTCTTTAAAACTTTTTGTTTTTTAAAAAAACTTTTAATTTTTTTTTTTTAAACTTTTTGTTTTTACTAAAAATTTTATTCTTTTTTATGTTTATAACGTAAAAAAATTGTACATTTCTTAACATACACTAAAAGCAGTAAATACAAGTAAATCGAAAGTAATATCAAACCACACATTCCACTACCCTCCTATCCATCCGTGGTCTATCGATCTATTGATCTATTGATCTATTGATTTACTGATCCAAGTCATATTTTTTAGTAAAATTGTCATGTTTTACATACCCGAAAGCAGGTAATTCCAGTAAAAATTCAAACCAATCCACCCTCACTCTCTTCCCGTCTCCTACCCTCCCATGATCTATCGATCTATTGATCTATTGATTCAAGTCACATTTCGTGTATCATTTTGGATAAACATAACATAAAAACAAGTTCTTTATAGACGTAACTCACCCCTGGCTCACCCCGCCATTTATATTAAACCAATCACTTCGAATCCATTTATTCTAACACACGTTTCACAATACCATACATACTTTTGATTCCATTCAGAAGCCTACCTCCAACACCATATACCACTTACACCTGCCATAGAGCTTCTCTATTAATCCTGTCAAACGTCTGCTGCAAATTCATAAAATATAAATGCAATTTATTCTTCTTCTCTCTCATTTTCTCAATCATTTGTTTCAATGTAAAGATTTGATCCCATATCCTCTACCATTTCTAAACGCATCTTGTTCTCTACAAATCAGTCCTTCAGTCACTCGATCCACTCTTTCGACCAAAATACCGACATATAACTTGCAAACAACAGTCGATAAGCTAATTAGTCGTTAATATAGTCTCTACAATTTCTTAGAGTGAGAGAGTGTTGGCGATTTTAATTTAAATGGTGGAGGTCGACACGATTCCTGGATGCAAATGTACTCGGTATTTATATGACGAGCACCAAAAAATGACTTAAAACAGAGTACCATTTTATCACAACGTCTACATGAAATACATCTCAAAATTGCCTCCAAAAATCGGGAGTTCAAACAATAAGATATTTCCGAACCACACAACACCGATAGAAGACATTCGACATCTTCCTCGTACACTGCTAATCTTGGAGTGCTTTTTCGATCAAATTTTTTTCATTCCAGAAATTAAAACCCCACCCCCGGGCATACCCTACCGTCTTCTCTCAGGTCAATGCTCTTTTGAGGGCACGTCTTTAACCTTTCCCTTGAAAAATTAGCTTTCTTTTTCTACCCTGCAAACACCCTCTCCTTTTTACAAAAAGCCAATTAAATTCGTTATATGCGTGGGAATATCACGCCCCTAACTAAGATTTTCTTTAAACAAGGTCAGAATGTTCCCACTGTCCTGAACCAACGGTCAAAGATTTCTCTTTTCCATTGCTAATCAACTTTCTTAGATAAATGATGCCGTCAACTAAAGTCTCTACCCTAACCGCACTTTCCTCTCTCCTGGTCGATTCATACGTACCGACTCCCCAAAATCCGTTGCCTTGGCCGTGGCTTATCGAAACAGAAAGGTCTGCAGAAGGTTCTAGTTTCACCAGCAAAGGAAGTTCTGGCGAACCTTTTTCCTTTGTAGCATTAAACAACTTGTCGCTTGTTTACCGCCTTAATAATCTTGTTTGGTTTCAATTCGTTATAATAAGCCAACG
>JABUQX010021080.1:0-12500 GCA_015478945.1 Trachelipus rathkii | reverse complement strand
TAATATATATCATATTATATATATATATATATATAAATCTTGCCCACCCATGTAAAAACATCTAGCTACCGCCACTTGATATATATATATATATATATATATATATATTATATATATATATATATATATATAGTATATATATAATATATATATATATATATATATATAATATAATATATAATATATATATATATATGGGTGTGCGTGGCGTGCCATATCGCGGGTATTTTTTTAAATTTTGTTCTTTGGGGAACCGTTTTTGCTTGCATATTTTAGATATATTATTATTATATTATTATTATTATTATTATTATTTTATTATTGATTAATTATTATATTATTATTATTATTATTTTATATTATATATTTATTGCATTTTCATTATTATTATTATTATATATGTAGTATATATATATATATAAAAGTTTATATATATAAATTATTATATATATATTATATATATATATTATATATAGATATATATATATATATATTATATATATATTATTATATATATATATATATTATATATATTATATATACTATATATATAGTATAAATATTTTAAAACTGTAAAAAAAAAAAAAATGATATATAATATGCCTACCCATGTAAAAACATCTAGCTACGCCACTGTATACCTATATATATATTATATATATATATATATATATATATAAGTTATAGTATATATATTATATATATATATATATATATATATATATATATATATATATATATATATATATATGGGTGTGTGTGCCTAGCGTGCGTGCGTGCGTGCGTGCGTGCTTGCGTGCGTGTTCTTTATTACTCCTTTTATTTTGAAAGTTGTTTCTTAACAATTAATAACAGATAATTAATAATTAATTTGGGTTTGGAGCAACTGATCTCTGATCATTTTCGTAGTTAAGACATGATCAGACAACTGAAGAGGGAAATGATCGGATTGTGTGGAAAGACGAAGACGGGGTCACAGGAATTCTCCTCAAATGAGGTGGAATGCGACTAATGAGTTCAGAATATCGATCGGCACTTATAAAAAATAGTTATAATAAAAGTAGAGTGGTGCAACAGCTCTTCGGAAATAAAGGAATCGAAGAGAGTTACTGAGAGGAGGAGAGTTAATTATAAAGATACAATAGCATAAGACTCATCCTTTTAGGAAAGCTGCACGAGTAAAACTATACCTTATATGGGGAGCATACTTGATATTACAGCTTTAGTTTTATATTTTATCGTGTCAGATCGTGTTTTGATGGGAGTGGTCATGGGTTGATTGTGCTTTGTGTTTTCTTGAAGTCTGCCCAAAAAATTCATTTATTATGAAATGTAAATAGTAGATAATATACGTATAACGTCCGTACTCGGAGCTGGAGCTGGAGCTGGAGCTGGAGCTGGAGCTGGAATCGGAGCAGAAGCCAGTTAGAGGCGGAGCTTGAGTTTTAGTAGGCAAGAAAGATTTCTATTACAAATATAAACAATTAAAGACTTGTGTAGGAGCTTCGAAGTAGTAGTTGAAGACAAACTTAATCACGGAATCAGCAAAGCCGGAACTCACACAGGAGCTAGATTAAGGCGGAGCCTAAGATTATTATACTGGAAAACGATACATAACTTGAACGTACTAATTAAAAAAAATTTTATAATTTCTCCTTGCTTATTTTTCCGATTTCACAAATATAAATAGCTTGTAATAAATAAGATATACGTTTGTCAAATTTTTCACGGTTTGTGCAAAGGAGATACCTCAAATACGCTACTAATTTAGCTAGGAGCCGCATTATTATCTGATAAATCGTTCTGACTAGAATACATATTAAACAAAATTTAGATTTCCTTGCTATTAATATCATTAATAACATAATAAATTTTAAGCTTGAGTTACGCTTTATAGTCATTTAAATTGTCAAAGTTTTTGCACCGGTTGCTGCAAAGGAAATTACCTCAAACCTGCGTAAATTACTTAGATAAGGACCCAATATTTAATCTTGGAAACGAAAAATTAACATGAATACTATTAAACAAAATTTAGATTTTCCTTGTTTACATATAACAATATAATTAAGCTTGGCTTACGCTTTATCACTACTAATTTTTTAAATCTTTTTCACGGTTGTGCAATGGAGATATCCAAACACATGCCTAAATTACTAGGGCCAAATTTATTATTCTGAAAACCGATAACTAACTGAAAATACATGTAAACATAATTTAGAATTAAATTTTTATTACAAAATATAACATATAAATAAAGCTTTGGACTACGCGCTTTATTCACTAATCCAATATTATTAATTTTCACGGTATGCAAAGAGATACCTCAAAAACCTGCTTAATTTAACTAGGACCCCTAATTTATATATTGAACCGCAATTCTAGAATTGAATTACACATTAAAACAAATTTATATTCTTTGCTTTAAACATTTTACAATATAATATAGGCTTGGAACTTATCGCTTTTATTACATATTGTGAAAAATTTTTCATCAGGAGAGAAATTGGTACCTCAAACACCTACTAAATTACCTAAGAGCCCAAATTATCATCTGAAATGTTATCTGAAATTTAAAAATATATTTTAGATTTCTTGCTATTTACACTTATAACAATATAAATAAAGATGGATACGCTTTATACTACTATCCAATGTAATTTTTTACGGGTTGTGCCAAAGGAGGATACCTCAAAACACTGCCTAAATTACATCAGGACCCAATAATTTCTTGAACGATCTACATGAATAAAAATTAAAAGTTGATTTCCTGATAATTAACATTTTATACAATAAAATAGTTGACTACGCTTTATCACTAAAATCAATTGGTTAAGTTTATCACGGTTGTGCAAGAGATTACCGAACACCTGCCTAAATTACCTAGGAGCCATTATTATTATTATTACGAATTTCTAAAAATACTAATTTAAACAAATTTAGATTTTCTTCTGTTACACATTAACATTTAAATAGATAGCTAACCTTTAAAATACACTCATTGTATAATTGTTTACCAAAATTACAAATAAAGATTTTTGGAGCGTACGTGAGGGAAAATTTTTTTATCTGAAAATCGATAACATGAAATATTATAAACAAATATAGGATTCCTTGCTATTACAATATAACAATATAACTAAGCCTGACTCGTTTTATCAATACATCAAAATTGTAAATTTTTTTACGGGTTGTGCAAAAGGAGATACCTCAAACACTGCCTAAATTACCTAAGGAGCCCAAATTATTTATCTGAAACCGATCTAACAAAAATTAATATTGAAAACAAATTTAATTTTTCTTGCTATTTAACATAACCAAATAATAAATGGCTTGCTTTTCTTTGTCACTAATATCAAAATTGTAAAAGTTTTTCACGGTTAGATGCAAAATATAATAAAGTCAGAACACTTGCTAAATTAAAATAGTCAATTAGGATTTAATTATTATTTTAAACTGGTCTAACATTGAATACATATTATAAAATACCAAATTTAGATTTTGCTGTAGCTCTATTCAACAGTATAACAATATAATGAAGCTTGATTACGCTTTATCATAAGTATATTGAAATTGTTAAATTTTTTCACGGTTGGCAAGGACGATACCTCAAATCCTGTCCTAATTACCATAGGGAGCCAATTATTATCTGGAACCGAATTTACATGATTTGACATAGTTTAAAACTAAAAATTGTAGGATGCTTGCTATACACATGATAACCATATAACATAAGCTTGACTACGCTTTTATCATCACATCAAATTGTATAATTTTTCGACGGTTGTAGCAAAGGATGATACCTCAAACACTGCCTATAATTACCTTAGGGAGCCCATTTTATACTTAGAGGGATCTAACATGAATTACCTTATTGAACAGCAAATTTAGATTTCCGTTGTATTGACCACATTAACAATAATTAGTAAGGCTTGACTACGTTTATGCACTACATTAAATGTAAATTTTTACGTTGTAAACATACTTCAAACAACTGCCTAAATTACCGAGGAGCTTAAATTATTATCTGACAGATAGATAGATAGATATACATATAAACAAAGTTAGATAGATAGATAGATAAATAACAATATAAATAGCTTGATTACGCTTTATTCCTACATCAAAATAAATTTTTCGACGTTGTGCAAGGAATACCTCATACAATGCTAATTAACCTAGGAGCCAATTTGTTCTCTGTAACGTTCAACCTAATACATTAAATAGCAAATTTAGATTTTCCTTTATTACATTCCGACATTTTCAGTAAAATATTTTGTTTAAAAATTTATCATATTAAATTGTTAAATGTTTATCACCGCGCTTTCTGCAAAGGAGATTCTATACCTCAAACAACCTTGCCTAAACTTTACTAGGAGCCAAATTATTATCTTAAACCCAATTAACATGAATACTATATTAAAATTATAGAAATTTAGATTTCCTTGCTTTACACTAATTTTAACATTAAATGCCTGACTACGCTTATTACTACTTCTCCAATCTGTGAATTCTTTCCGGTTGGTGAATAAAAGGGGATACCTCAAAAATCAGCTTGAAATTACCTAGGAGGCCAAATTTTATTTATTTCTGAAACCGAACTCTACTTGATACATATTAAAAACAAAATTTAAGATTTCTTGGATTACACTATATTCAAAAATAAGCATTGAACTACTCGCTTTATCTCAACTACTTCTAAAATTGAGTAAATTTTATCACGGTTAATGCAAAGGAATTACCTCAAACCTGCCTTTAAATTACTATGGTATACCAAAAATTAGTATTATTTCTGAACAATCAACTGTAATATTAAAGAAATTTAGATTCCTTGTATTTAACATATTACACTATAAAATATAAGCTTGATTTACTCTTTTATCACTACATACAAATTGTAATTTTTTCTTAGTTTGTGCAAAGGGAATTACCTTAAACACAACTGTCTTAAATTACCTAGGGATTAAATTTTATCTTGAACCGATTCTTAAATGAATAATAACATTAAAACAAAATTAAGAATTATTTTGGTATTACACATAAACAATATAAAATAAGCTTGACGAACGCTTTTCAATACAGTCAAATTGTACAATTTTTTCAAGGTTGTGCAAGGAGATACCTTTCAAAACACCTGGCCTAGATACCTAGATTAGGAGCCCAATTTTTATCCTGAAACGATCTTTTTCGATTGATAAATATTAAACAAATTTTAGTGATTCCCTTGCTATTCACAATAAAAATATAAAAAGCGAGCTACGCTTTATTACTACATATAATTGTTAATTTTTCACGGTTTTGCAAAGGAGATTACTCAAACACCTGCTAAATATTAAACTTCGGATCCCCAATATATTATAGAACACCGATCTTTTCTAACATTGAATCATATTAAAACAAATTTTAGATTTCTTGTACTTGTACGTATAATTGTGCTTGAACTAGCTTTTATATCCACTCACATTAATTGTAAAATGTTTTCACGGTTGTGCAAAAGGAGGATACCTTCAAAACACCTGCCTAATTTACCTTATATGCTAAATTATTACTGCAATACACAATAGTGTAATATTAAACAAATTTAGATTTCCTTGCTATTTACACAATATAACAATGAACATCAACTTGAAGTCGCTTTATCTACATCAAACTGTCAATGTTTCACGTTGTGCAAGGAAGATACTCAAAACTGTCTAAATTAAAATCGGAGCCCAAATTTGTATCTGAACCGATTTAAAATGAATAAAAGAAAAGATGATTTTTAGATTTCCTTTTGTATTTCACACGTATACATAATAAAATTAATGCTTGACTTAGCTTTTATCACTCATAAATTGTAGATATTTTCACGGTTTGTTGCAGAAGATACTCAACACCTGCTAAATTACTAGGAGCCCAAAATATTATCTGAAACCGATCTTACATGATTACATATTAAAACAAAGATTTCCTTTATATATATTACAATTAACAATATTAAAAAGTTGACTACGTTATCAGCTTACATTCAAATGTGTAAACTTTTACGTTGTGCAAGGAGATAACTCAAAAACACCTGGCTTAAATTTATAGCCTAGGAAAGCACAAATATTATCTGAACACGATAATCTACTTAAAATAATATTAAACAATTTTAGATTTCCTTGCATATAATATAAACATATTAAAATAATGACTAGACTACGTATTATCACTACATCAAATTGTGTAAATTTTTCAGGTGTGCCAAAAAGGAGGAATACTCCTGATAATCAGAATGACAATTACAGAGCCGCCGATCAATGTTATATATCTGAAAAAACAGTTTACAAGTTAATCTAATATGTTTAAAAATTTTTAGTTTCTTTGCTTATTACAACAATATTTATATAAATAGGCCCTGATCTTCTATTCATCATCTTCAATTGTTGAAAACTTTTTTTCACGGGTATTGTGCACGGAAGATACGCAAACACCTGCCGAATTACTAGGATCCCAAATTATTATACTGAAACCGATTAACGATTTTGAACTTACAATATTAAAACAAGATTAGATTCTTGCTATTACACACTATATACAATATAGTTAAGCTGATTACGTGCTTTTATCAGCATTAATTTTCAAATTGTAAATTTTTTCACGGTTGTGCAAAGGAGATCCTCAAACACCTGGCCTAAATTAACCTAGAGCCCAAATTATTATTTGAAGCCGATCTAACATGAGAGTTTACAAAATTTGATTTTCTTGTATGTACACATATAATCAAATATAAGTAAGCTTGACTCGCTGTATCAGCTACATTCAAATCGTCATTTTCACAGTGGTGCAAAGGGAATTACCTCAACACCGCATATTTACTAGGAGCCCGAAATTATTATCTAGAACGATCTTATACATAATACACATATTAAAACAATTTAGATTTCCCTTTGTATTACCACATATAACGAATTCAATAAGCTAGATATGACTTTATCACTACCATCCAATTGTCAAATTTTTCACGGTTTGTGCAGAGGAGATACCTCAAACCACACCTTCGCTGTCTTTAAAACTTACCTGAGGAGCCCAAATTTTTATTGAAGACCTAGTCTACTGTATACATTAGGTAATAACGAACATATTTGATTTTTCCCTGATATAACATATTATATTGTAAATAGCTTGACAACGCTTTATCAAATACTTCCAATCTGTGAAATTTTTCCGTTTTGTGCAAGGGATTTACTCTATAATTATTACACAACTGAGCCAAATTACCGAGGAACAAAATATTATCTGAAACCGATTTTATTTCTATGTTTTTATTTATCTTTATATTAAATTTATACATAATTTTTATAAGATTCCTGCTTATATTCATTTTATAACATATATCAATAATTGTACTATACGTTTATCACTACATCAAATTGTACATTTTTCACGGTTGTGAAAGGAGATACTAAACACTGCCTAATTATAGGAGCCCAGTTGATTATAAATCTGAACCAGTTTAATATAGAATAACATATTAACAAATTATAGGTTTCATTGCTATTTACCAAACTATGACAAATAAAATAAGGCTAATCGATTGTATCGACTAAGATCAATATTGTAACATTTTTTTATGATTGTGCAAAAGGGAGATACCTCAAACAACCTGCTTAAGATTTCCTATGAGTAATTATATTGAAACAATCAGCCATTTTTATTTACATACTGCCATTTTATAGATATTTTCCTTGCGTAACATATAACATATTAAATAAGCTTGACTACGTTTTATCTCTAACATTAATTGTTATAAAATTTTTTCAACGATTGTGTTGCAAAGATTTTACTTCAAACACCTGCCTTTAATACCTAGGATTCCCATTATTATCTGAAAACGATTAAACATGAATACAAACAAATTTAGAATTCCTTGCTATTACACACATAGCAATTATAAATAAGCTTGAACTACGCTTTAATCAGACATTAAAATTGTGTAAAATTTTTAACGTTTGTGCAAAAGAGATACTTCAAACACCTGCCTAATTAACTAGGAGCCAATTGTTATCTGAAAGTTCTAAATTTGAGACAATTTTATAATGAAATTGACATAAGTTGCCATTACACCTGTCAAAATAAATAAGCTTGATCGTTTATTCACTAATCAAATTTGTAAATGTATTCACGGTTGTGCCCAAGGGAGTATTACCTCAAAACCTGCCATAAATTACTAGAAGCCAAAATTATTATCTGAACTTTTACCTAACTGAATAACATTTAAAACAATTTAGATTTCTTTGCATTACACATATAACAATAAAGTTAGCTTGACTTATGCTCTAACACTAATCAAATTGTAATTTTTCACGGTTGTGCAAATGCGAATACCTCAAAACACTGCCTAAATTAGCTAGGAGCCCAATTAATTAAATCGACTCTAAACATGCAATTAGTTGTTAAACTAAATTTAAGATTTTGTGGCAATTCTTTTAATTAGTTAAATTGGCTGTATTGGCTTATCAATACATCAAACATTGATAAAAATTTTTACGGTTGTGCAAAGATACTTCAAACACCTGCCCTAAATTATTACATAGAAGCTCAAAATATTATCTGACCGACTACTAACATTAATTACATATTTAAAAACAATTTATTCTAGATTATCCTTGCTTTTACACATATAATACCCAATATAAATAAGCTTGATTAGCTTTAAAACAATACGTTCATCTGTAAATTTTTCACCTGTTGATGCAAGGAGGATGACCTTGGAAACCTGCTTAAATTTACTAGGAGCCAAAATTTATTATCTGAAACCGATCTACATGAGATACATATTAAAACAATAATTTAGCTTTCCTTGCTATTTACACAGATAGATATAATAGCTTGATACGCTTTTTTCATTAATACTATTAATTGTAATTTTTCACGGTGTGCAAAGGAGATTACCTCAAACACCACCTGCCTAATTAACTAGGAGCCCAATTTATTATCCGAACCGATCAAACATGCATACATATTAAAAAAATTATAGGATTTTCATGTTAGCGTATTACATAGTTATATAAAATATAACATTAAATGAACTACGCTTTATCACTACTAAACGTGTAATGTGTTTTACGGTTGTGCTAAAGAGAGATACCGTACAAACACCTGACCTAATTAATAGGGGGCCTAAATTATTATCTGAACCCGATCTAAAATGAATAATATAAAACCAATAATTTAGATTTCCTTGTATTACACATCTACATATAATACTAAACTTACTACCGCTGTTATCCACTAATAAAATTTATGTTAATTTTACCACGGTTTGTGCCAAGGAGTAACTGCCAATTACACCTGCTAAATTACCCTAGGAGACAAAAAAATTTATGTATCTTGAAACCCATATCAATTAAATAATAACCCATATGTAAATAATATTTTTAGTTATGATTTCTATTAAAATTAATATACACATTATAAAATATATATTGTAGTAATTTTCTTATCCACTAAATAAATGTATAATTTTTTCCCGTGTGCATAGCTACAAACACCAAATTTCGATGTTGGAACTTTACCAGGAGAGAACAAACATTATTGAATAATACTCCATGAATACAATTATTAAAAATAATTTAGATTTAACTTGACTATTAAACATAATATAATAAGTTTTGGGATTACGCAATTATAACTATTTAAAATTTGTTAATTTTTCACAGGTTGTTGCCCCCAAAGGATGTTAACCTCAAACTGATAATTTAAATTTCACCTAGGGAGCAATTATTATTTGAAAAGATTCCTAAGACGATGATTAAATATTATGCCAAATTTAGATTTTTTTTTTTAAATCATAAAATATATAATAGTTGGACCTAAGATTTATCCAACATTACAAATTGTAAAATGCTTAAAGGTTTGATGGAAAAGGGGAGTACATCAAACCATGAACCCTGCATAATTACATAGGAACAGATCGATTATGTATTTGACAGCACAGCGATCCTTATAACCAATCGAAATAAAGATTATTAAAAAACACTCAATTTAGCAATTTACTTGATAGTATGGATAAGTAATATAAAATATTATTTTGAATAGATAAAAGCAAAGATTTTATTTAATATTATTAAAATTGCTATAAACATTTGATTACATAATGTGTGGAAAGTGAGGTGATAAAATAAATTAAAGAATAATTGCGATAACGCTAAAAATTACCTAGGAGGAAAAATTATTATATGAGCAATCGTGGAGTGCCTTTATGATCATAGAGTGTATCATAACTAAACCAAATTTAGAGTTTCAGGGTATTATACATTATAAAAATTTAAATATATAATTGCGTGAGCTTTATTAAATTAATCTGTAAATTTTATCAATCCCGGTTGTTGGAAAGGAATATGATTAGTTTATTATAGTGTAATTCTATGTTTTAAAACTGGCTTACGATAGATAATTAATAAGGCAAAAAAGCCCTATATTCCCCTGAAACTATATAATTATTAAATGTAATACAACTACTCTTAAAATATATATTTAAAAGATCTTTCAATTTGCATATTTTTAACAATATAACAATATAAATACATTGCAATACGATGTATATACCCAATCGAACTTGTAAATGTTTCCGGTTGTGACCAAACTTAGATAACCCATCAAATTACCACAATACATTGATCCATAAAATTTAACCTTAGGAGAAAAAATTGATCTGCCAATTCTTCAATAGTTGGAATAAATTATTGAAAGGAAATATATTCTTTAAATGAAAATTTATACTATTAAAATATACAATATTTCATTGTTATTAAAGATTGATTTCGCAATAGGTAATTAATAAAAAGTTGTAAATCTTTTTTCCGGTTGTGAAAGGAGATAAATCAAAACTGCCACTTAATTAAATAAGTGCGGAAAATTTTCATCCGTATTCAAGTTACAAGTCTGCATAGCTAATTAAAACAAGAATTTTAGAAAACAATTGGTAAATCGGTTTAAAAAATATCATATTAAATTGTACTCACCGCTTCTTAATAAAAATAAAAATTGCTATAATTTTATATGGTTTGTGAAATAGGGATTAGATACATAATACCACGACCCTTAATTATAATTTAGGAGGATACAATTTATTATATTAAATTTCATGTTAACTAAATCATATTACAAAATATTTTAGATTTCTTAATCGATATTAAACTAATATAACAAATAATAATAAAGATTGAGATTGCTATTATATTACAATAAAATTGTTTCAATTTTTTAAATGAGTGTGTAAGACACCTAGGAGATATACAAATTTAACAAAATAACTGCCCTTAATAATTAGTTTAAATAGAGTATAACATTATAATTGAAACCAGTCTTTAACCATGAATTACAAATTAATTAAAAAACCAATTCTTTACTGTAAACGAATTGCATATCAACATACTATAAATATTATATTTTAATGTATTGAACATATGATCATTTAAGTTGTTCAAAATAATGTAAAATATTTTTCAACGGTTGTGCCCAAAATTAAAAACATCAACACTTATACCCACCCTAAATTCAAATTAGGACACCCATCTCAATAATATTATTATTGAACATCAGTTTCCTACATATAAGATAAATATTAATAGATAATAAATGGAAACGCAATACCATAAGAAAATTCCAAATTAACTATAAAATTATTCAAATAACTTGCAAGCTTATCAAAACATCAAATTGAGTGTTAATTTTTCAGTGTATGTACAACGGAGTAAATACCTAAAACATGAATTAAATAACCCTAGGAGGACAAAATCTTATTTATTAGGAAAATTTACTGATTAATCACAAAATTTGACTATTAAAACCAAAATTTTAGAACCTATTCCTTGTATTCACCCTATTAAAATTTAAAATAGCCTTACAAGCAATTTAGCACTCATAAGAGAGTCTTTATAAATTTTTTTTATACGGCCTTGTGATATATAACGGACGATATCCTTACTTATAATACCATCTGCATCAACCCTTATTACGCGTGAGACCATTATTATCTGTCAATACTGATACATACCATGCCTATCATTACGCTTTAAGAACATAATTTAGAACTATAATCTGTTTTACCACTTATTAATTAAAAGATGACCTAAGCACAATTATAGACGCTTTAACAAAAATTGTGTATGTAGACTTTTAACCTCGTAATTCTTCATTGTTTCTCTTCTGAAGTACTCTTGGTAGGACTCTCTTCATCTAGCTTCTCTCATTCGTGATCTTTACCTCCTAGCTTCATAATAGATCTAGCTTGCGTAAGACTCCTATTATAATAAAGCCTCGTAAATTCGTAAGATATATGTTTTAACAAAGTATTTATCTGAATTCATCAAAAACTTAATAACAATCTTCAAGTAGTTTCGAATTTGTATACCCTCCATACATCCTGCTCTACTATACTCCTTAGTTGTATCCCCCAAATTATTATACTTCTGAACACCCGTTCATTATCATCTTAATTACCATGTTCTCTCAATTCATTCCACTTCTCTAAGATA
>JABUQX010021079.1:0-27305 GCA_015478945.1 Trachelipus rathkii | reverse complement strand
TAAATAATAATAAATTAATTATGATATAAAATAGATTTAAACTACAAAAGAATGATTGAATATATAATAATAATACAATTTAATTAAACTAAATAGATTAGTTAAGGATATTGTTAAGGTAATGAATCGGTATAATCCAATTGATCTTCAAGATAGATAGAAGATATGAATACCATGGTACAACCCAACTTGTGTCGGGCAAAGGGCTTGTGCATTCGTGGCTGAGGAGGCGTGCAGAGCATTCAACGAAGTGAAGTTCTCCAAGTCTCAAGCTTTTATAATCTGGGTCCCCACGTGGGGACACGAGGAAGCCGGTTACTCCCAGCCAGGCGTATGTCGCAGTACGGATCCAATAAAAGTTTAGATAAGCCCGATCTCGGATAACGGCTCCCCCAAATTGAATGAGGTACATGTCAGTAATACAATAGAAGATTTATAAGTAGATATTCTTCTACGAGCATGTATAGTGAGTCGTCATTCTTCGGATTCCTATATAATATTATAACCAATAACTCGGGTGAGAACTATATTACTAGAGAAGGCAGATTAGATCAATCAGCAAGTTATGTTTCTTATCATGTTTATGCGAAGTTCTCTCTATCCGAAATAGTTATAAATGTCCTCGAGGAAGTTCTTACTCGAAATTTTATGAGAGATAATACTTTAGTACTTTTCTTATCGTAAGATCCTTATGATAGAAGGAGGGGTATGCGGGTGGGGGGGGGGGTAGGTGCCCGTACATAAACGTAAGCGGAGAGTCGCGGCATGAGTGAATATCTGCCCTCAGGTGTATTATATCTTGTAGACTGTCTTGACTGAGACTTTTATTGTGACCAAGGCTATGTGCTTATCACGGATAGAATATGTTGTTGAGAAAGAGGCAAGCTGGAGCCTATTTGGGCTATAACTGATAATACTAGTAACATACATGTGAATTAGTATATATTTGTAGTATATAGATATAATGAGTAGGGTGCATAATAGGAGGATCCAAGTGAGTGTAGGAAGTCCATTTCCTGTAATATATATTAAGTATAGGTAGTGTAGGATACACCGGCTAGTATAGTATAGATAATGCTATTATGTAGCTCCTAGTGTGTATGTGCAGTGCTGGGGTGTGTAGTTATTGTATGGTAACTCGTGTCGGTATACTTATATCGATGTTACGGGAATGTGTGGTCTGAAGGAGATTGTACTGTAGCATGTCTATTTGGTTTGATACTTTGTGTTATAGATGTTTATGTTATAGGCTAGATTGTATCTCATGATAAGTCCGTAAGGGTCGTGACGCGTTGGGAGGTAGTAAGGAGGGACTTCCACAAGGTGATATTGTGACGTCATTTACCTAATATGTTTCATTCTCCAGTGTGGGTCCATGGGGTAGGATCTTAGATTTCTGTTGGCTATGAGACGTGTCTGCGACTGGAGACTTTATTCGAAATTCTACCTTCCGCTTAAAGTCGTGTGGCGCATGGTAAGCCGTGCTATGGTCGAAAGGGTATGTCCCGGCCAATAACCAGACGCGAGAGTCTCTCGGAACAGCGGTGGGACCCTTGTAGATAGTGAGTAATTGGTGGGTACAGTGTGTAATCTTCGTTAAATCTTTGGATAACTTGATAAAATTCAAGAAACTGACAGAGCATCAGTAATGTTGGAAGTAGTTATCAAACTGGGATCTTCGTCATGTTCCTTAATATGCTTATCAAGGGGCTGTGTACCAAAACAGGTGGATTGGAAGAAAGTCTTTTAACAAGGAGCACTGGGATCACCTTTACTTAGTAACATAGTCTCTTTTCGTTATACTTATAACTCGGGCCACATATATTGTTTGCATGCTTGTCAACCTCCTGTATATCCTGTAACACATCAAAAAATAGGTATATATTGCCAACAAATGTCTGATACTACGTAATATGTTACTCTTACCGAGTTGATGTAGAAGGACAGAATTAATGATACTTTGATACTATTGCTGAGACTGGAACAGGTAAATCCTTTTCTGCAACTAATTTGCTTCGCATATATTAGTGATATATAAGGTTTCCTTCCTTAGTATGATGACTCTCATGAGAAAAGTCACTTTAAGCTGTTTACACAGATATATATTATATATAGTACTATACCAAAGTTTGCCATACAAATTAAACTTATTAAATAAATATATATATATATCTTATATATAAATATATTATAATTTATTAGGGTATTGAGGGCAAGAAACTAAGCGGTTTTGCCTAAATATAGGAACAGATTTTAGCTGGCTAGTGGCATATAATTCCTCATATTTCAGAAAGTTTTAGTGATATATTGAATAGAGTTGAATAGATCAATGATTAGTACATCAGTTGAAGTCTTTTAAAATAAATATAAATATAATTAATCTACCTCCCTAATTAAAAAATTATTTTTTATATTTGAGTATTATATATTTTCGGTGTCTGATATATATATAAAGGTATTAGTTTATTGTGGTTTATATTTAATAATTGTTATAATTACGGTGGATATTGTAGATATGTGTGTGCGCTCGATAAGATATGCTTAATAGTTCGACGGAGTGTGTGCGTGAGATCCAACTGCTGTGGTGAAATAGTTGTTAGGGGAACCATAAAAATGTATTGTTTGCGTCGCCTAGGTATAGTGGTGGGTTTTGGTAGGCAGGAGTATAAAACATACAAGAGCACCGATAAGGTATGCAGCACCACCACCCATTAAGTATATATTGTATAGCTGAGTTATGCGTTTTATTGGATGGTTATGGTGGTTGTATGTTATATGCAATTATGGTATGAAATTAAGGATAAATTCTGAGTATAGATAATGCTCTCCTCAAGCTATAATTCAAACGTATTGATACTTGGAATTATATAATTTTTATTTAAAATATCTGTTAGTTTATATATCATATATATCTGGTTATTCTTGCATGCTCCCTATAAGAAATCACTTTTATTATTAGATAAGACGAATAATAAATCACTATTAAATTTGAGGAAATTCTTTTTAAAAATATAGTGACTAATTAAAATTGTTAGTGAAGGAATAGTAACAGTAGTAAAAGTGGTAAAACCAATAAAAATAAAGAACATAATATTAAAACTTCAAAAAAATATTTAATACATTAATAAGTAGAATATGTTATGTTGTTATATGTATGTATAATTATTTACCGATCAATTTAGTTAGGAATTATTATCAATTTTATCAGCCGTATAATCAGTATTTATAATAAATGCAATTTTTGGCTACATTTGCATCTTGAATGGCACGTGTACAATCGATTTAACGATCGATTTAACGATTTTTAAGCTGATCATTTTTGATGTTTATTTATATATCCATAATTATACATTAAATAATAATATAAAAGGAATTTTATTTTATTTTATGTCATTATTTTAAGTTAAACCAATTGATAAATTACGGATTCACGATGTCGGGGGATAAATAACGTTGGACCAAAAGGACTCCTATATACAATTTTCGTATATGACTTGTATAATATGTGTGGACAGATCATTTGCTGTTAATATATATATATAAATGCATAACATTTTAAACTGGTTAAAACTTTATTGATTTCTTTTAAAAACAATTAAATTAATATGAAATTAATAATAGCTTAGAATCGACGCGAATTGAATAAAATACGTATAATTGTTGGACGCTCAGGACACGATTACAGGATTATCATATAATAAAATTTATAAGAAAAAGGACTTAAATTTTAAGGAAAAATATGACAAAGTATTTAACGAAAATAAGGAAAGAATTGAGATAGCAGAATTTTTGGGAATATGAGGGATTATATATAGAGTATCATAGATCAATATTTTAATATTAAACTTTTTTTTTGATGAAATATAGTCTGAATTATTTAGGGATATCCAACTTATATGGTAGAAATTCAGCATACATGAGATATCATTATGTAAGACCTGTATGTTTTATACATGTTCAATATTATTACTATTAGTTAGGTATTATATATTTTATTAAGTGTATAAATGTAGATAATTTTAAATATTGAAGTGGTTTGAACACTAAAGCCTATAAATAAACCTAAATATGTAGTATTATATAATAACCATAGCTATATAGTTGCGTAGAAAGTTCAATGACCGTGTACAGCATATCTGTTTATAGGTAGTAGTACTCAGTGGTCTGGGGACTGTCTGTTGGCCTTGGTTGTGTACTTAAGGGTGTCTGTCTACTTACTCTTCCTCTCTCTCTCTATCTATTATTACTTACTTCATACTCACTTACTCCTACTAGTTCATCTATACTAGTCTATCTATCATTACTCTTACTATCTCTTCTCTCTCATCTCTCTCTCTCTCTTTCTCTCTCTCTTTCTCTCTCTCATCTCTCTCTATCTCTATTCATACTCTCTCTCTCTCTACTATCTTCTATCTGCTTTTATCTACCTATCTCTTATATACTACTTCTATCATATCTTACATTCTCTATACCATTACTCATTATGATCAAATTTACTCCCTCGCCACTTCTGTATGGTTGCCCGGTCTTTCATCTCCTGTCGTGTCGTCTGCCATTTTCATTGACGGCCTGGTAGTTTTCCAGACGTGATTCTAAAACGCGCTTCAGCGGCTGACAAGTTTCGTTCACCTCTCGTACCTCAAGTCTCCTCCTTTCGCTGCGTCGTCCTGCATCTCGTACGTCGCTGGCGTCCACCTTCTCTCTACTACTTCCTCGTACACGGTCGTACACTGCTTCTCTGCTCACATATCTTCCAACAACTGTGTCACCTCTAATAGTACCTAGCTATAGTTATAATTAATAATTATAGTGATACTTTATTATAATATACAGAAAATATATTATTATGAATCATATATTATATATTACTTATTATATAGTAATACTATAACTATTATATATAATACTATATATCAATTTAAATATAGTAATGGATTAAAAAGTCCTAGGGATTATATTGTATTGATAAGTATTATGTAGTACGTGTCAGATGTGTGTGGATTTATTGGCGAAAAAGGATTGTTGAGTGTAGGCATTATGTTAAATTAATTATCCATATTTATGTGTCTGGTATTGTAAATGTGGATAGTACAGGATAATGGATATGGAGGCATTATATTATAGTGATATAATATAAATTATATAGTATAGTTTATATATTAGATATTATATATATATCTATATTATATATATATATACATATATAAATATTATATTACTGATGTGTGTTGATGATGTGTGATGTGTAGTTGTGGTATAGGTGTGTGTTATATAATATGTGATGTGGGTTAAATAAATAAGATATAAGTAATATATATGAGGTGTATGTATGTGTTAGGATAGTATGTCAAGGTAGTATAGTTTAATGTAGTTTTATAATGGTGAAGAAACTATAAAGTGAGGTAACTGAGCCCGGAGGTAAAGGTGAAGAGACTGAGAAAAATGAGGATAGAAAGCCAGCATAAATTAATCAAGGGAAGCTAGGACCTAGATGTGGGTTCACATGCTCTATAATATAAGTCTCGATTGTATTGTCTTAGGCTAATTACTATTGAAACCTGCAAATTATCTCTATTGATCGCATATACGTCTTTAGTCATCTCATATAGATAAGGGTAGGATCCCTTCAGTATACCTAAACCTGGAGGAAATACGGAAAATATAGGTTTCAGTTTACAATATATTTCAAGAGAGTCTGATTGACGGGAGTCATATCCCTGGCTATTCTTCTTGACAAGGTGACTCACAAAAGGTGGGAATGGTACACGCCCTACAATGTACAGACTAGCAGTACCCTAGATGATACTCATAGCTTTTGTACTCGACTTGCGACAAGCTCTCTTCACTCCGTAAAATAGAAAATGGTAATTATAATATATACATATAACATTTAGATTTTAACTTGATATATTATATACGAAAGATCCTTAAATTTAAAAAACAGTAAATTTTAACTTAATTAATTACTTACGTTAATCCTAATGTGATTATCAAACTAGGTAAACCCAGGTAAAGCGTGAGTGAATAATAAAATTGTCAGGAAAAGTACCTATGAAACATTCCGTGAGCTACGGTGAAGCTCATAGAGTGCACTATGTAGCCGGAGCCGGATCACGGGTGCCTCGATAGATAAATGATTACTGGGGAGATATATATTGTAGTATTGAACATTTTCTCACATATGCATAACATATTATTTGGTGGTCTCAAGTGGAGACTCTAAAAACTAAAGCGTTTTTCTAGGTTGCCATAACTCGCTTATCGGAAAGGTTGTCTAGTGTGGAAATTTATTTTTCAAAAGTTTATGACATGAATCGTTAAACATAATTATTTTAAGAGAATGTATTGAAACTTTGGATTACATACTACAAAATATTTCTCCCCACCAATATCCAGAAAATACTCTCTACTTATCTTCTAACAGCCATACATTATATTCGTTTCAGATATAAAGGCCCAACCATTATAAGTTTTTATCTCTCAGTGTTTTTATTTAAGGGAGTGATTTTTGCCACGTACTGAATTTGACTCCAACATTTCAGTTTTTGGAGGTACTTGAACTTTCTATCACATACAAATATTCGCATAATTATATACAACGCTTGTGTGTTTCGCATTATGTATTGAACCAAAAATGATTCATTTTCACCTAAGTAAGGGTTGCATGAGTACAAATATAACATATATACAAAATCGCACGTTTAATAGTATGCATAACGACTACTATACCTCCATGAATAATATATAGATTTAATAATTATATAGATATATATATATATAATATAATACTCTTTGTATCTATATTTCTAATATTTGTCATTTTAATTTAGATAACATGGCTTAAATTCCTTCATATTATTGTATGATTGTAATCTTTATAATAATAAGAATAAGAAAAATATTATTAAAGGATCAAATTTAAGATAAAATAAATAATAATGATAATTAATAATAAATATAATTAGGTGTAGTTAACTCATTTAATTAAATTTTTGCCTTAATAATTAGATTATATATAATATATATATAAATTATATAATAGATAATTAAAATCAGTTAGATAATATTATGATATATATATATAGCATTATATATATATATATATAATATATAATATATATAGTATTATCATACTTTTACTCAATATATCACTATTATAGTGGATGGTGAGTGAATCTTTGCTCTTTAACTAGTAGACATAATTATTAAAGTATTATTATATTATATTTATAATACTTACTATATTATATTTATAATATTGAATAATTATTCTTGCTACAGCGCTTCTCTATTATGAGTATAGATTTAAAATATTATCTTAAATATTTAATATACTTTACTAAAATATATATCATATTATGAATAGCAAGCATATTATAGTAAATAAAATATTATAGTATATTATATAGTATAGTAGTACTATATATATACTATATATAATACTTATACTATGATATTCAAAATTTAATTATAATACATATTAATTAACTACATATATATATAATCACTAATATTATATACTATTCTTTATCTGATCATTATATAAATCAATGTGCTCTATAATATGATTCTAACTAATCGTGGGATTATGTTAGTTAGGTATAGTCTTAAGATTACGTCTAATACTAACGGAATTTCAAATTTAAGGTGTATGGTGTTACTACATAACTTACAGTTTCTTGAGAGAAAAAATTATTTAGTAAGGATCGTGTAATTTGATCATATAGTTTACTAGCCATGCTAGGTGCTGTAGTATATGTAATCACCTCAGAAGTATTTACTCGTAAAATTATAATTGACACCTACCACTTCATCAATTTGTTCCATATACAAGTATTATGAGTATAGTATAATCTTTCACTTTAAAGATGTTACATAATAATACTAAGTAATATATATATCATTAACTTACGCTTGGTATAAACTAGTAACTATGATCCTATCAATATTACCAGGGGCGCAAGATATACGCAGTCTCGATACTCGGAATGGCTAGGTGCATTATATGTATCCGCTGTAGATGAGGGCTATACTGGGGTGCTGATTTCTGTATTCTGGTCTGTATACCGTTCTCTTGTCTGTGTGTATGATTCTTTTGCTCATTCTGCATCTCACCTCCTTCTCTCTTCTGCGATCTTCTATCATCTCTCTAATGACTTTGCTTCTACGTTCTCTCTCCTTTCTACTGCTCGTCTCTTCTCATCTACTTTTGCGGTCCTCTCCTCCTTCCCTACTCTACTATCTCCTCATCTCTCATCCTCTCTGCTTCTTCATTATCTCTCTACTCTCATTCTCTCTCTTCTAAATAATTCTGTTACTACATCATCTACTGCTACTCTCTACTCTTCTTTCCATTTCTCGTCGTCTACTTCTTCACATCGTCTCAGCGCCCGTCTCACGCAACATCATGTCTCTCTCATCCTCATTTAATCATCCTTGCTTCTATCTCTCTCAATCTCTTTCAGTCTTTCTTTACTCTTCTCTTCTCTTCTCTGCTCTCTTCTCTCTCTCTCTTCTCTTCTTCTTCGTGCATCTTCTTTTTCTTTCCACTCTCTTTTTCTACTCTCTTCTCTCATACTACCTCTCTTCGATCTCTACTCATCTATATCTCTGCTTCAATACTCTCGTACTATACTCATCTTCTACGCTCTAACCGAGTAATATTATTATAAAGGTCCAACATTAAAGTTATCTTTTGTTATATTCTTATTTTTTTCCTTTTATCATATTAACTATTAAGATTTAAGGTGTTATTGCGTACGTTCTGCTAGTGTTGGCATCAAAAGGGCTATTAGCTATTTCACGCTGGGTGGTGGTAGGGCAGAATACGGTCTTTTGTTAATACACGTGGTAGAGTTTTATATATATATATATATATAATATGATATATATAATGATCATAGTATATACTAAAGTTAAGTAATACTAATATAATATATAATAATTACTATACTACTCATCTATCTCTATCCATTCATATGCTGATTCCATGATACACTATATTTAAACACTTTATATATAATTAATCTCTTATTTCTGTGTATCTAATAATTATTATATTTTTCAAAAATATTATATAATGATACATATATTATATATATATTTATAAACTATATATAATATATATAATACTTAATATATATAGTAATATATTAATTTTAAATCATATATTAATTAATAGATCTACCAATAAGACTTTATTATCTTAGGATAAACGCTTATAACTTTTAATAAAGATAAATAAAACAGTATATGGATTACATGACATGATAATAATAGTATGTAATATTTATATATAGACGGCTTTGAAGGTTTTACTCCAAATCCAATTTTATATGATGATTTGATATAAATTTAATGATAATATTGTACTATGAAATATTTTAATGCAAAATGGAAAAATTTAAAATCTTTTACTGTTAATAAATAATTAAACTGAATAATCAATAATAAATAATAAAATAATTATTATAAAATATAATTAAATAATATTTAAAATATTAATTTAATTAATACATAATTAATACATAATAATCAATAATTAATATAATAGATAATATCTAATTCAATTAATAATAATAGTATATGATAACATTCTATATGAGTTAACATATATATATATATATTATATATATATATTATAACCATAAAATTTGAGATAAATAGTTATATCATATAAAGAAGTGTTATATATACTTCATATAAAAATATATAGTTAAAGTTAGTATAATTATTATGTATCATATTTAAATAAATATATATATATATATATATGTAATATGAGTGGATTTGATGACCAACTTATAATAAGATAAATAAACTAACATATATTATTTTATATATCATTAAAATTAATTCTTTCACAAACTACCAAATCCAACGAACTCAAACCATACAAGTCTAAACCAATATACATTCGGCCTCTTAAGATGGGGTAATACATGTCAGAGAAACTGTATATACAGAAATTCATTCGTAAAACAGATTATACATACTCAGATAATTCCATAGTTTTCAAACTTGGACCCATGGGCTGCCAGAAATAGCAGAGATGCGGAAGCCACGAGCCGGATAGCCGAAGACCCGGAGCCGGAGCGCGAAGCCGGAGGCCGGTTGAGATCGAAATCGAGATAGGATTGAGAAATAGTCTACGATCCATCCAAGCACGAATTTTCTTCAAAAGATATATTATCTAAGATTACTCTCTTAATCAAGTATGAAGTCATGAAGCACTTTCGAAATATACCCAAACCAAGCCCAAACGCCAAAACCAACCACCCAAACCCCGTAATTCCAAGTTAATAAGGGATATTCCCCCCCTAATTGACTCCAACATTATTTAGTGCTAGAGACCCTCCAATCATATGGTAACGTATATACATTAATATAATAATATATATATATATAAAATATATATATATTATTCATAAGACTTAGGCTGCTCATTTTTAGAACAAGCTAAAAGAATAAGTATAAATAATACAGGTAGATAGAACAAGCTTTTTTTCATGTTTTACTTAGCTGGCGTAATTGTAATATTCCTAAATTCAATCGGACCATGATCTCCTTGGAAATAAATCGTTCCTCTTCTTTATTAATAATATAACGAATTATCATTATATACTAATCAAATAATGAGGGGGTAACTAAAACGATAATGCTGATCACATGCATTTGATATGCCCACGTCGTCGACTAGTGCCCATAGATAACTCGAATATCGTCATATCTACTACTAATACTATATATACACCATACATCACGTCATATAAATTACTTATTTATCCTATGCTCAATTATGAACCTCATCAACATAGCTACTACGTACCTTATAATAATGAATATTATATATATTACTTATTATCTAATGCTCAACCGTATATAAATAGTTCTACATAAAAAATATCCCTCATCACCGCATATCAAAGATGTACAACACAATTTCATATGACAATTATACATATTTAGATTCAAAAATATATATTCTGACAACATGAACTAATTAATTAAACCAAAATAGTGAATAACAAATTTTCTTATAACTATTTATTTATTTATTACACTTACAGCAGTCTGAAATTAGGTGTGTGAGTCGTTTCTTTAAAGGATACCTCAACAAGGGAACCAATCCCCAAGTCATTTTCACGGTCATGCTCTGGAGTGCCTACTTGACTGCCTTCCCCATCTGATATAACTTCTAACTGATCAATACCTTTACATGAAGAAAAAGATATTTTACATATTTATGCTGTTTTAAAAAACAAAAAAATCTTAAACAGTTATTTTTGTTACAACTATTGACACTGAAAATCTACAATTGACATAAAGCTACGAAACATACCATTTAAGGAAAGATGAAAATAAGGGTGAATAGTATTTGAAGTTGGTGATTCATCATATTCATTTTCTTCTCTCCCAATAATTCCACCACCACTCATACCAAGAGGCGAGTGTAGATCTCTTGCATAGTGAAGAGTGGATGGCCTAACGTGGGACTTAAATTCACTTTTATTTGGTGCACTGCTACTGACGGTAGGGTTTTGCATTGGAATATTCGTTGTTGACCTGTGTTAGACATATCAGTAGTGAAAACTATAGCAGGAATTAAACAGTATATGATTCTTGTCTTAATAGGTTCCAGAATGATAATCCTTAGGGGCGTATTGGTGTGGGAGGAGAACTGATAAAATTAGAAGAATAAATCGCAATTAAGAACGTGGTGTGGTGTGAAAAAACGATTAAATGAGGTTAGAACAACGAAAGGTACATTGGAGGATTGTTTGGTCATGATGCGAAAGGTATAAATGGTAGGTTGTTGGTGTAAGCTGATGTTACAGTGGTTAGTATTGCTGTGAAATCGACAGGCTGGGGGACCTCGATAAATGAAAGTGGATTGAGTCAGAATGGAATGCCTGGGAGAGTAGAAGAATGTGAGTTGGCAGAGGCGAGAAGAAAAGGTGGCAGTAATAGGACGTGAATGGCGTCCTGTTTTGTGAGAGAGTATGGCTGTGGGTCTTGCCAGGGAATGAACCCCATATTGTATGAGATAGGCACCAAATTAAGGGCCGTCCACGATTTCACGAAAATGCTTGGTGATATTTTATTGACTTCGACGAGTGTCTCAGATTACAGGGGTCGATTAAGGGTATAAAGGGGCAAAAGCTGGGCTTACTTTTCGACTTTCGTATTTCTTTGGGAATTGAGGTGATATAATAATAACTAATAAGTTTACTATTGTATATATATATATATACTATAGTATATATATACTATATCCCAGCAGTCATTATACTATACCCCTCACTCACTATATATATAGTATATATATATATATATATAGGTATACTATATATATATATAAAATATATTATATGTGGTGTATATATATATGTACTAATATATATACCCTACTACTTATCTCTAAAAACGACTATATACTATAATAGTATATATTACTATATACTATATATACTATAGTATACATATACATTACACATATTCCGCTATATATTTTTATTATATATATGCTATATATATTTATATATGCTATATAAGAGATATATGATATATATATAAACATCCTTTATCTTTGTAATCGTTAACCTTAAGCTAAACTTTGTACTACTTCCTGTTTTATTCCCCTAAGCTATACTTAAACGCGCCTTTATCTTTAAGTACGTTAAGAAGCTATATAGACATTTGTTACTACTATAGTTTTATTTATATAATAATATATACCCTAATATAATATATACCGTATATAATATATATATATATATACACTACCTACGCTGCCCACAAACACACATTAAAGTCGAATTTTTTCACTTATGTTTTTTCATTCTATTCCTAGCAACAAAATATCTTGAGACTCACATAATGGTTTTGTGCTCCTGATTTCTGATAATTAGGTGTTAACACTGGGACTGGGATTCTCTTTATTCCATTTTCGAGTTTCATTAACTTGCCATGTAGTTTAGTGATCTCATTATTAATTTGTTGTTTAAATTCGCTAAAAGAATTTAATAGCAGTAATTTCTTCCTTAAAAGATGTTTTAATGGAAGCAATTTCCTCTTTCAAGCTCTTGATGATCATGAGTAAATCCTAATTTACAGATTCATGCTGACTGATAATGAAGAGATGGAAATGTGGAATATTATGAAGTTGATTTTTCTGACCATCTCTCTATAATACTATATAATTATCTTATGCATCATCTTTCTTGGTCTTTTTATACTTAATTTTGACTCACAAAATGATATGATTATTTTCAAAATGATATTTTTAAAGGTACCGTTTTATTACATTATTTACTCTAAACTTGGCCACTGCGCGTGTTAATTATGAAAAATCAAGCAGAACTTTGAAACAAAAAGTTGCTGCTTTTGATGGCGTTATTATTAGCTACTAGGAGCAAATAGTATACTCATCCATTCTTGCACTCACTCTCATCAAGCGAACTAGTCGTTATATACAAATGACGTACCATACGGTTCACTTGGGTAGTAGAGCTCATAGAGACTCAGCATGGGAGATAGTATATTATGTGATGCCCTATATACATACTCAAATACCTCACGACATTTATCAATACTCGACTGGTTGTGTATTAATATTAGGCGGACTAATAATAACCCACCTAGGGTTCAAATATAGTCATACCTCACTTACTAATTTTGAAAAATCTTCCTATTAGACTAATGGTGTATAATAATATATATTGAGTACTATACCCTATGTATGAGGACAAGCTAGCTCCGACGTAAGGTCACCTATAGGCGTATATATATACTATATAATATATTATATATATATATGTATAGTATATATATATATATATCCTATATAGTATATAGTATATGTATATATATATATATATGATAGGTATATATATATAATATATATATAATAATATATATATATATATAAAATAGTATATATATATATATATAGTTAGGTAGTTAGTATATATAAGAGAGGTTATATATATATATAATATATATATATACTATATGTATATATTATATATAATATATATACTACTATATATATATATATCCATATATAGTATATATATATATTATATATATATATATATAAATATAATTTTATATACTATATATTACTGTATATATAATTTATACCTATATAATACTATACTATACTATAATATAAATATATAGGGTAATTTTGATTACTTATTAAGCGACGAGCTGAGTCCACAAACGTCCCAACGTCCGTGATTATACCCTAGAATGTGAGTAGTAGCTGAGGAATATTATTAAGCCATGCAAGTAAGTTATATATATAAGTATATATAATATATATAATATATATATATATATATATAGTAAATTATTACTATTCATGATCAACTCAGGTCTTATATTTAGAGTACGCTTGTTATCACGTAGTGATAATACTACCAATTTACTATACTAATTATATATATATATATATATACTGATATATATAGGTATTATTACTATATAGGGTATAACTATATATATAATATATATATATATATATAGTTATATATATATAAACTGAAAGCTTACCCTTTCTCCTAAGTGTAAAATTACGTATTATTCAAAACAGCGTATGTCTTCAAAAAAATCTTACCCTTCTTGATACAATTTTCGACATTTTTTTTTTTCTCATATATTCTGTTAACGCCTCACACCATCGATTGAAAGCCCTTCCTTAAATATAATCTTTACCGTCTGAATAATAGCATAGTGGAATAATGCACGTGGAAAGCGCGTTACTCGCGATTGACTCTCTGCTTAATTTCCACTAATAATCCTTACATATGTTGTTATGTAAACACAATAATCGAATATAATCTTGTATTCGTGCAGCGGATGATCACCGCTATATCACGGGTATACCAAACAATCTTCAATCAGAGTATATAAAAGCTATATTAGATTGTTATTATTCAAAATTCATTTTGTTTTCGATTTTGTGTGTTGCATGAAAAAGATTTGTTATTCAAGATATCTTGGATAACCTCTTAACCATTCTTTTTCAAGGAAGAGGTTTTTTTCTTTCCTCTGTCTCAATTGCAAACTTATCTTAATTTATTATCCCGTCTTTCAGTCTGAACACGATAGTTGCACATATGCTTCAGCACATTAAAATACATACTAAAATTTGAATATATAATAATAATGTAATGAGGTGAATGATAATGTAATGATAATGATAATATGATAATGATATTAATAATAATAATAAATAATAAATAATAATATAAAACATAATAAATAAGAATAATAATAGTAATAATAACATAATAATAATACCATATAAATAAATTATAATAATAATAATAATAATAGGATAATAATTCTAATAATATACTAATAATAATAATAAATAATAATTAATAATAGATGATAATTGAACTTACTTCGAATAATAATTATAGCTAATAATAATTAATAATAAATAAGTGACGGTGTACAGACGATCTTCCACTGTTCATTGAAGTTGTAGCCAATCTAGACAGCGAGGACCCTTCTCAAGGACGATCTTCTAAACCGAACGCGGAAAGTGGGGTGTGTACAGAAATATGCAAATCCGGGGCCCCATATTTGGAGTAGCGAAGGAAATCGCGGTAAATGCTGGTGAGAATAATAATAATGTTAATCAATAGGGCGCCACTATCTAGTGCAAAGAGAATATCTCCGGTTTCTACTAACAGCAGGAAGAGTACCGCAAATATGAGGTATCAGTAAAAGCCATGGTTATGTAATTGTAGGTTACAAGCTCTCCTCTCTCACTGTTGATACTCTTATGAAACATTATTGAACATTCATCTGCTGGAATACTGAGGAATGGATTGTCAGAAGAATATGGTCTGGCAGAAATCAATTTCATAGTGGAAGAAGATATCTCCTTGAAAATTTGTTATTTCTGTTGGTTTCCCTCTTGTCACTGGTTTTGTGCTTATTATTACTTTCGGAGCTGTAAAAGACATCTTCGAGGATTTTTCATATTTCATACTTGCTTATTTTCTTCAGTGGCTTCTTGTATTTTGTATTTGCTCAATGTAACCATAGACTATTTGATTTCTCTATTAGTCCTAGTTATAACATTTTACTAATATGCTATTGCATGGTTCCTTTAGTTACTTGAGGTAATCGGAATCAAATAATTGTCATTTGAAATCATTATTTTAGCTCTTTGAAATAGACTGATGTTATTTCTTTCTTCTTTAAAACCGATTTAAATTTAATGGATCAATCTAGCTTCTGTACACATCACTTAGAGAACAATTTTATTTCGCTATTTTCCCCAAGTGATCTATGCACCATAAGCCACCCTCGATGCAGTACTGATAAGAATATCTGACCAACTCACTCGATATCTAAAAAGTAATATACCAAACATATATTTCAATACAGGAACGATATGCTCTACGCAGGGACACTTAAAGTAGGAAGCAATTGGGGTTTTTGTAAGGTGCTTCCGATGTTAAGAGTATATCGTATCAATAGTATTCAACAATTTTTATAATACCTTTTTTTATATTTTACTGTCTGGGGAATTTCCTTATCCCAATCAATTTTTTTGTCACATATTTTCTATTAAATATTTTCTTTGCTAGGGCAAAATATTGAACCTAATTACTCTAAAATTGAAATTGAAAATATACAACTAAGATTATCCCTTTTATTAATGCTCTTTGGTCTATGTCTACTCCTGCTTTTATAAGATTTTTTTACCTTTTAGGATCAATATTTAGCCTAACATCCTTTTCTGTTGCCAATTTATCAAAGATAAGCTTCATTTCTTTAACATATTTATTGCTTTACTTGTTTGTCAATATTGTTGATTAAATTTTTTGTTAATTTACAAACTGACTTTAATATGCTATTATTAAACTATTATAGACATTCAAATTTCAATGAATAGTTGCCATAGCTTCATGACTAAATTTTTCTACTTATTTAACCTTTATAGTTTGCTTTAAAAGTTTAAAACATCATATGGTTTTGAAGGAGAACTTACACTTCCAAATATATGTACTTTAACTTTATACTCATCTGGAGTTTCGCCTAAATTTCCAATTGGGAACCAGAAGAAGCGTAAATGTCTCTATTTTATATGATAGAATATTGGTTTAGAGTCTGAAAACAAGCATATTTTTTCTGTTGCAATTAGAGTATGAAGTTACGAAATGAAGTCAGGGACTCTGTTAATAAATTTTCTATTCTAATGAGGAACCCCCATTATGGTGTGTAGTTAAATAAACACTTTCATTATTAGAATTCATCCTTTTCGACTTTTATGCAAAATCAGGCTTGTAACACTTTTCACTCTATATGTTCCTTGTATTTTCAAGGATACATTTACTTTTAAAAATGTTGTTTTATTTTTTATGAGATGTAGATATAGTCCCCAAAAGATGGGAAAGTTAATCAGTCAACTATCTATTACACTGCGTTATTATTTCTTTTCCGTCAAATCTTCTTCTCAACCGTGTTTTCTTACATTTTTTCATTTTTCATCACTTTGCACAATATTTATCATTCACTTCCTTTGTTTCAGAAAATTCTTAGACAATATTTTTCAAGTATGCTTTCATCATTTTTTACTATTTGAGTTCTGTGACATCTCAATTTCACGAATACTGTAAATTACTTATGGAGTAATTCCTTGTATGGAACAACCTATCTGCGAAAAGATTAATTATTCGCATGGTACAACCCATCTATTTCTTGTGGTTTTAGTAAAACTTTTATTCATACCTATCAAGAGTCCTATTTTAGCATCAATAAATTTAAATGACACATGTTGTAAGTAATATAATCTATGCATATCTTTGTGAGATGGACACTCATCTTTTGTTAATGGCCAATGTTTTCTACAATAAATAGTACTAATAGTTTCCATTTTACTCATTCGATTATCATAAATTTCAAAGTTATTCAAGATATATGTAGTTATTTTCCTTTGATCAAACATTGTGGTAATATCTATGTCCTTTTGAGACTATATATTTTATACCCAATTCTGAAGCCAAGTTAGTATCCATAGAATAAGCTGAAGAAAAAGTGTCAAGTCTTCTATATGCTTCAATCAATATATCTTTACCTTTTAGTTTAATTTTACTGGAATTTCTGGGTATGACAATTTTTCAATACGAATTCTATTTAACTTCGTATGAAAACTTTATGGAGTCTCGATTTCAAACTTTTTTCATTCTGTGCCATCTATCTGACTTTCAGGTTAAGCTGACGGTGCAGAATTATAATTGTTCCGATCTTTCTTTGCGTTAGTGTTTGTGTTTCTTTTTGTATCATTTTGATGTCAAAGTGTCAAGAGTTATTTCTTTGCGTTTTTTTTAACAATTGTTCTTCTTCTATGATTTAAATAAATATATTGAATTACAATTTATTATCTTTAATGTATTGTAATTTTTTTATTATTGCTCTCTTTTTCTAACACTTAAATTTATTTTAAATATGTGTTTTCATTTTTCAACAAGTTTATATTTATGACTATATATTAATATTCATTTATTAAAATTATATTAGCGTTATATATTATTATTATTATTTTATTATTATTCTTATTAAGTGTTTATTATTTTATTATTATTATTATATTATTATTTTATTATTATATTATTATTATTATTATTATTAATTATTATTATTATTATTATTATTATTATTATTATTATTATTATTATTATTATTATTATTATTATTATTATTATTATTATTTTAATTGAACTGGCAAATAAACAGTGATAGTATAAAATCACCATCTCAACTAAGTAAGAAAAATTTGCAAAAATCCGATAAAATTATTAAAAATGAAAAAATATAAAATTAAAGAATTGTAACACCCTTTATTAGAGAAAAGGAGCAAATTTTAAAGGTTGACCTATATCCTTATAGATTTTAAGGTAGTATATTATATATATATAATATATAATATACTATATAATATTATATATATATATATATATATATTATATATATATATTAACTAGCTATATATATATACTCATATATATATTATATAATATATATAATATATTACTGTATATTATAATATAATATAGAACTATAATATATAATAGTATACCCTATATAATATATAATAGTATTATTATTATAACTATTATTCATCTTTCATCACCCTATACATATATATACATCATATAAAAGAATTATTTTATTATAGAATTATATGCTACGTCAAATACACAATGGTTTATGTATCGCTATACTGTGCTCACACACAAACTCACATATCACTTTCAACTTCTTCTTATTGAGCAAGTATGGTGCTTTTGAGCCACACCCTCCGTGCTGTAAACCAGGTGTGTTTACCACCCGACACGGATGTTGCTTAAAAAAAGGAAAACCCACCGTTTAACTTTCTGAAGAGGGTTACTTCTTCCAGAAGATATAAGGTACCGTCCAATTCCTGACAGTCACCTTTGGCAGATCTGCCCCACTCAGCACTCAGAAAGAAGATCACCGTGAAGGAAGAGGGCCAATAATCAGAAAGAAGATCACCAGTAAGGAAGAGGACTGATAATCAGAAAGAAGATCACCAGTAAGGAAGAGGACCGAGAAATCAGAAAGAAGATCACCAGGGTAGGTTAAGCGGCTTTTAAGGAAAAGGCCCTACTGGCGATCAGAAATAAAATTAGAAGGAATATAGTTTCGGCAAATCTTTCTGATAAAGAAATAGATCTCGAACTTTAGACAAGAAAGAAGGTAAAGCGGATGGACGATATAGTTGGAGGGTTGACAAGAGTTCCCTTGTGTTGCTACAGTCTCGATGAACACATTTATCCAGCAAGAAGGGGATGTCGAAGTAGAAAGACAGAGACAAAATAGTATACAAAAGCATGATACAAGCTTAGAATTACAAATTATGAGAACCACCGAGAAATACCGTACGCCCTTTTACCGTTAAGCTCAGAGGGAACAGAAATAACGTCTTTAGAATAAATTCCAATGTTAGACATACGAGTTGGAGGGAGGTGGAGAAGAAGGAATAACTCAGGAATCGTGTAAGGAGATTTAGAAGCAAAAGTTTCAGGAAGGATTTCAGCTTTAGCGGAAAATAAAAAGGTAATTAGGCCATCAGAAGATATTAGGGGAAAGAAATCACAAAAAAACAAAATTAAAAGTTAAATTTTGGGGGGGATAAAGCCAGAAAGGACTTGAGAAGAGGAACCAATAAGACTATTACATTTTCAACAGACGAAAGAGTTTTTAATTTCACCGAGAATAAATTTTGCATGCATCCGGAATGAAGCATTAATAGCAAGAGTTTCTGGAGTTTGAAGACGCACCTTTGTATAACTGAAGGCAGCGCCCCCTGTGGCGAGTAGCAAGATAACAAACAGAGTTAAACCAAGGTTTGCCAGGTTTAGCTGAAGGGAAAGAATATCAAATGTTCCCTTCCACGCTAGAGAGCATCACCTTGGTAATGAGCTTGGCACACACCGAGGGGCCGTAGCAACAGTTAGGTGTAATAAGTGAAATCTAAGAAGTATGACCGCAAGTCCAACACAGGAAGTAAGCATTCAATAGAGTCGAAACAAAAAACGTTTCCCTGATCGTAGGCCTTGGGTTCTGTTCTCCTGGATAAATTTGAGAGATAGAGTCAGGGTACAGAGAGTTCAAGAAGGTGCATACGTAGGAGACCCCAGAAGGAGGAAAGAGTTCAACAAAATAAGGAAAAGGATTAGAGGTTGGGGAAAGGTCTAGAATGTTGGTTCATCTCCAATACGGTTAATGACACAGTTGGAAGCTGCATCAACTGCTCGAGATCATTCTGGGTAGATAAGATGGTAAGACTAAGAGTTCATTAGCTGTATTTTCTTAAGAAACAGAGGAATGACCATGCGGATGGTGAGGGTGTTTACAAGTACCAGAATTATTCCAAATTGAGTTAGGAGACAGTAATAAACGAACAGATGAATTTTATTATGTATACTGATAGTTCTAAGCCAGGTAGAAAATTAGAAAGCTCCAAATCAGAGAAGCGACAACAAACATCATTGTGCAACATTGGTACAGCAAACGCTTTTGGCTGAAAATTTAGGATATAGACAATAAAAGCCCTCAACAGAGTAGGGTTTGTTGTCAGATCACTCGAATCACCTGAGTTTCGGTAAAGAATAAGAAATAAGGTTTACCGGAGGAGACAGGTGATGTCAACGAAGCGAAAATTAGATTTAAAACCACAAAGGTTGCTACATCTTCTTCGAAAGCACCAACTCAACCTTTATACCTGCTTCTTAATATTTTTTTTTAGTTTCTTTTTTCGAGAATGCCTCAACTTTTTAAGTATCAACATTTACTATTTTCTGTATTAGAAAGCTTCTAATAGATTGGGCTTTCTGAGGCGAATTTGGAGAGGAGTTTGGAACTTCATTTCATTACCCAAATTCCTTGCTCTGTAGAGGGGTGTTATTCGCACTTGTATGGAGTTCACATTGTATATCTGGAGTCATTCCACTAATACTGTATTCCTTGACAAGGTGGAGCCTAGAGCGTTGGTTTGTCAACTCCCCTCTTACTAATTCTCTCATCCAATCTCTATCTCGCCCTCTCTCTACTCCTCTCTCTCCTCTCTCTCTCCTCCTCGTCTCTCTCTCCCTGCGTCTCTTCTCTCTCTCTCTCTCTCTCTCTCTGTAACTTTCTGACCATCGTAGACTGGTGGGCGAGGTTATCGGCTATGTCTTCAGTCATTCACTTGTACTCTACTGGTAAAGTCTGGAACACACTTCTTTTATAATTTTTTTCACCTTTCTTTGTCTTGCCACTTTTTAAACATCTGTTGTATTGTCCGTTAGGGAATGTCCGACCTTTAATCTGACCTGATATGTCCGGATTTTTTCCCCCCAACTCCTGGGGGAGTATTAGTGGGGTCTCGACCTTTGCGGCCACTCAGAGGAATATATATATATATATATATATATATTATATATATATATAATATATATATCAATACTATATTAATATATATATATATATATATAATATATATACTATATATATATTATATATATTATATAAGGTTTACCTTTTAAATTTCATGATATGATCGGCGCGAGTAGTAAAAAAAAACAAATATGGGCCACAGAGAAAGAATAACTATTAAGACACAGTGTTGAGCATGACGGTTCGCGCATGACCAATTTAAAGGTAACGATGACATGAGTAGGACGATCTCACATTCATCGCAGCCTTCGTGCGACTGGTAGGCAACGTACGAGGCATATTCTTGCGTACAAAGTTTGTCTACCCCTCCTCCCTATTATACTATATATTATATATATTATATATATATATAATATATATATATCACTATATTGATATAGTAATAATATTATATTATTAAATATATGATATATATATATATATATGAGGTATATATTATAATATATAAGGTATATATAAAGTATATATATATATTATATATATATATATATATTGGGTATGGGCCGTGGGTACTATATGCATAGCTATAATAGTAGCTATATATATATATTATATATAGAATATATAACTATATATATATATATATTATATATATATATATATATACGATACTATTATATTATATAGTATAGTAATATATACGGCTGTTTATTATAAAGGTTTACATAGTCCAAACCTCTTGGGCAAAAAATTCGATGTTGCCACGATTTAGCTCGTTAAATTGTATTGTGCGTAGCTAATTTTACGAAAAAAGAAAATACTTATTTAAGGCAAATTAAAATTAAGTATATATATACTATATACCCTACTATATATATTATATATATACTATATATATCATATATATCATAAAATATATATATAATAATGTATATAGTATAATATATATGTATATATATAATATATCATATATAATATATTATATTACTTAATAATTATATATATATTATTATACTATATACTTATATATATATAATATATATATATATATATGTAATATTATATATTATATTACTATATATATATATATATGTATATAATATAATATATATATATATATATAATATAGTATATATATAATATATAATACTATATATATATATATATATATATATCATATATGATTATATATATATTATAGTATCATTATAATTATTGTGGTCTAACCTAACTTGAAACCTAACCAAACTCATTATATATATATCCTATTATATATATATATATATGTATATATATTATACTGAGGGTTATATATATAATATATATATATATATATTATATATATATATTTAGTCAGTGTAAATATATACTTTAGATATATATCTATTAATCAAATATTTCAACCGCTTCAAAGTTATAAGAAAAAAAGTAACCCCCATCTGTTTACGAATAAATCGCACATATTTGATTTCCAGTAAAGAACGAAACTTCAAGACGTAGGAGGAAAAATAATTAAAGAAAATACTCTTTACTTATTTATTTAATCTATCTAAACCTTAAATAAACTTAATTAGACTTTACGTAACCGATAACAAACTGAAGAGGTATGATTCATTTAAAGATCTTCAAATTTGCTTGAAAATTATTGGAAAATGTCGCCTACGTCTATGATTTCCAGAGCACAATAAAAAAAAAAAAAAAAAGAAACTAGCAACACCAAATTTTTTTTTCAGGAGGTTCGGCTATGTAAACCTTTAACACATACTATATACCATATACCTATATATATATCATCTTCCTATTATAACATCTACTTATATATAATCTATATATTATATATATATATAGTCTATATATATACTAGATAGTATTTAGTGTTAGTATATATATATTGGTATAAGTTACTAAACAGCTACGACGGTTATTAGGGTACTATTATGTTACGGTATTTCAAACGAAGTTAAATAAAAAATAAACATTTTTAGGCAGTGAAAGAAGAAGTTGTTTTCAAATATTAACAGTTCAGTGCGAGACTCGGATGGGAAATAGTTTTTTTCTTTGCGCATTTATTGTCAATTAAATAATATTAATATCGGGGAAAGAAGATGATAAAGTCCGTTTAGTGTCTCTATACAGGAATAGGTGTGTAGTATCATGCTAGTCCTGCAACTGTTGAAGAGATAATTTTAATTGTCAAAGCAAAGTGATGTGCGTAGTGGCATGAATTAAATTAATCATTAAAATTTTTAATCTGGTAGTTTATTCATTAATTCATTACTCACACCAATAGTTTATCAGCAAGATGTAAGAGGTTAACACCTAACGTTCCAAAACGTAACTAATCGGTAAAGTAACATAAAGACGTAACCTAACTTTAAAGTACGTAAACGTTAACAACGTAAACCTAACCTAATCCTAAAGCTAACCTTAACCGTAACTTAACTTTAAACCTTTAACCTCCTTACCTAACCTCATTTCCCTTAGCATCTATTTTATGTATCATAGAGGCGACCGGGCGAATTTTTTTTTACCTCCAGTTCCGTGCGGTCGTTAAGTAACTTTGTCCATGTTGTAATATATATATATATATATATAATATATAATAGGTATATATATATATATATATCGTATTATAATAATATAACTTATATATATATAATATATATTATATATACTATATGATTGCAATTGTAGTAGACTGGACACGATTTCGATTTCCTTCCGTTGGTTGCACAGAATCTATAAAATCTGACTTCCGACTGTCCTTCTTATTGCAAAGAAAATTCTATGTTTATTGGTCAAAACTTCATAAAATCTTAGGTATACCTCTAGTATAGAACGTATATATTATAATATAATATTATATGATACTATATAATAGTATAAAGTATAATATATATATTGCTCATATATATATTATTATATATATAGTATATATTATATATATATTATATACACTACTATATATATATATTATATATATATGGCTTATATCATGTATACTTATATATATATATATACTATTACTTTAATAACAACTACCATAAAAGTAAATTGTCTTTCGCATAAAAGGAGTCGGAAGGTAAAATATTGTAAGATTTGGCAACCAACGAAAAAAATTGAATGATGTCGCCTTATATATTATATAATGTACACGCCGTTCACGCTATTATACGGTCATATATATAGTACTATATATATATATATAGTATATATAATATTATATATATATATTTATATTATATATACTAAAATCTGTGTTTACCTAACCAAACTTTATATCCTAACCTAGACTTAATTGCCCTCAGTAGGACCTAAACCTAGCATGGGATCTTTTAGCCCCCCAGCTACTAATAACCTAAATGGATCTTTGTTAGCCCCCAGTTGACAGCCTAACCAATGGATTTTGTTAGCCCTACATGTACTACCTAGCCTAATTAGATTTTGTTAGCCCCCAAGTCGCACCTAACCTCATAAGGTATTTTTGTGGGACCAAACGTATGCCCCTAAGCAATGACTGATTATGACTATATTTAATGCCATGTTGAAGATACAAAATAATCATGATTGATATAAAACTTGACATTTATAAAATTTATACTTATAATACTAATATATTAGGAATTAAAAGTTAAAATTAAGTGGCTTCATATACGTTATACAATGTAATATTAAATATTACATAATATACTACCTACTATACATATAACTTACTATAATCATATATAATTATAAGTATTATTATTCTTCGTGAATTAAAATATTTAAAATGCGTACAATGCAGACAAAATGGCGATATCTTTTACGACAGTTACTAACAGTAAGTTATTTTCTCTGACAAGCGCCGTGGGGTGGGTCTGACACCGTGGAGTTCGTAAGTGGGACGCCTGACTTCTGGTCTTTTTAAAGATGCAAAGAATATGAATGACCACATTTACAAAAAACAGGGTTTTTTAACGTCAATATAATCAAATTAATCTAAACCTGTTTATTAAAAAAGCGGAGGAGTTATAAAGAAAAATACCTTCAAGACACATTGCGTAAATCGCTTTCGACACATCTACTTTAGCACTGTTGAAATAAAAAATATTAAAATTTTTAGTATAATTAAATTTCCTTATCGCAAACACAAGTTGTAGAATCTAAAATAGACACATCCATTTCCAATAGAGGGCCAAATATTGGCTAAAAAATTGTCCAGAATAAAAACAAAAACTTTATGATGATGACGTAAAAAAGGACAAATTTATTAAAATGAGAAAATTCTGGCAACCGTCGAGTTTAAGTCCAAATTCGTCAGATTCCTATCTTGAATATTAAGCCAGTTAATATAATATATAAGTACTATAAGTAAAGTTATTTTACATTTACTAATATCTTTCTATATATATATATATAATTATATACATACTATTATAATTATATATACTTATATATAATAATCATAGTAATTACACAAAGCGTAAGGAAAAAATACATTAACTTTACAGCATTATCGTATATTTAACAATTTTAAACAAAGTTTTTAATCGAATTATTCCAACGAGCTCTTTCCACCTTCTTTTCTCATACGTCTATTCCCATGCTTCGGTAACCATCAATTGATTTAAGTCTTCCGCTAGCTACTCTTTAGCTTCTTTGAGGGAGTAAAAAATTAAACCAAAATGAAATAATCAATGTTTACTTTGCATGTTCCAGGAAAATCTTATTACATTTGATGTCTAACTCAACCACACTATTCTAAAAGCGTGAACAGAGGAGAATGCGTTAGCTGGCGAGTAAAAAGAACTCTCGCAAAACTATGTTTATTAATTTTCAGTACTTGAATAGATGTAATAACTATATATATTATCTAGTTTCTCTACTCACTAATATATCCTATATATATATATATACATATATACTATATTATATAATATATATATATAGCCTATAATATGATTATATTATTATTACTATACTATATTTATATATACTTAATTATATATAATATATATATATATTATAAATATATAAATAGTCATATATATATAAATACTTATATATAATATATATTATACTATTATATATATATAGATATATATATATATATATATTATAAGTATATACTATATAAATATATATATATAATCATATATATGTATTACTATTATATATATATATTATATCATATATATATATGATATATCGAGATATCATTTTTTTTTTTTTTTTGTTTGTTTTACAGCGTACTCATCTCCCACCCACCGCCTCCACGGTGTCAACCCAGCCCTCAGAGGAGGGGTTTGTCTTAAAATCAACAAAACCTTCAACTAAACGCAAATCACCGCAGATGAGCACAGACGTGGCTTATAAAGAATAAGGCAGATTAAAAT
>JABUQX010021078.1:90000-95127 GCA_015478945.1 Trachelipus rathkii | reverse complement strand
GAAGAGTGAAGATTGAATTCCCAGGCGGGAATCGGAACACCCACAACAAAGCCAGGAAAAACTATTACAAACGAACCCAATCACTTTTGTACCGTTTGTAGGTATTGTTTTTTTTTAACGGGTAGATTTACCCACTCATTGTGTTTGTGCCTCTTTCTATCTACTTCACAGCTTTCTCGAGCCCAGCTGCAGCCATCAAGAGCCAGTTTCGTCGGCAGAGTATCAAACTAACGCTGTTGGACCCCTACCTTGGTACAGTTCTGTATTTCACACGGAACATATAAATTGTTCTACATCCGGGTATTTTGTTATTTTTTTTTATTGTTCTTATCAAATTTATATTATGTTATTATTATTATTATATTATTATTATTATATTATTCATTATTATTATTATTATATTATTATTATTATTATTATTTTGTTATTATTATTATTATTATTATTATTATTATTAGTATTATTATTATCGCCCCTGTTGTGGTATCCCTAACAAGGTGACGCCGCAACTTGTGTGCCGTGGATACCCTCGTACACTCACTCAAATAAAAAAAAAATAATAGTAAAAAAAAAAAAAAAAAGATTTTAATTAGTTTTTATATATATATATATATATATATATATATATATATATATATATATATATATATATATATATATATATATATATATATATATATATATATATATAATAGAAAATTTTGTTGGGCAATTTATATCGCAACAGCCTCATTTTAATCCTTGGTCTAGCTCCTAAGGTTGTAATTTCTTTGATTTTTCCACCATCGGTCCGTTATTAGTGCCTCCGCTCGCTCCACATCTTATTTAACTTCTTTTCTTTCCTTCACTCTGCCAACTTCTACGCCTTTCATCATGTCTACTCCCTCGCGAGCATTCCATTTGCAACCTTTCTTCGTAAACAATCCCGAGCTTTGGTTTGACCTGGCTGAGTCGGCGCTCCTGACCATCGAAGACGAGAAGGAGAGATATTCGAGAGTTGTGAATGCTCTACCAGAATCTTGCCTCCTCAAAATCAGGGATGGCCTGGCAACAACTAGAAACTCTACAACCCCTTACAACACGCTCAAAAACCTTATTATCGACCGCTTGGCTCCCACTAGAGAGGAGCAATTGGAAACTCTGCTTGGAGGCATCTCACTGGGCGACCAGAAACCCTCGGAATTGATGGTAAGGATGCTGAGTTTGTTGGGTGGCACTCCATCTACACGGGAAGAGAAAATAATTCGTACCCTCTTCCTCCAGAAGATGCCTGCTCGACATCACAGCGTACTGCAATCAATGAACCCGACGTTGTCCCTCACTGAGTTTGCCGCTACAGCAGACAGAATTTTGCGCCCTCCGGTGGAGCCTTTGGTCCACACCTCTTACGCCGTTTCCTCTCTTTCCCCTACCTCTTCGACTCTCGCACCTCCTCAACCATCTGCAACTCACGCCCAACACATTCCCCAATACTCTAACACCGCCTCCGCTACTCTCCCTCCTCCTCCTGTTCCTCAACCGCCTTCTGCCTCCTATCCAGCTCAACCTCCTTATTCTCACCCACCTCAACCTTCCTACTCTCACGCCTTCGCAGTACAACCTCCTCCTTCGGCAGCTCTGGATACCCGGGTTTCGGTTCTCGAAACTGGCATGGCCGACATTAAAACTGCCCTTCTCTCTCTTACAGCGGCAATTAATAATAACACTTTTCGCTCTCGTGATCCCACTCCTTCCAACTTTCGTCCTTTTCGCGGTCCTCGTTCACCCTCTGCTTCTTCCTCACGCCAGCGCCAGTATCCTCATGGGTACTGTTATTATCACCATACTTTCGGCATGGATGCCAAGAAATGCGATCCTTCCTGCCCCCTCTATCAGGGAAACTCGACAGCCATCCCGTCGTAGGAGCGACGGGAGATGCTGGCTCTTTTTCTTCGTCTCCTACTACTACACAGGATGTTCTTCGTATCTACGATCATTCCACTAAACTTGCCTTCTTGATCGATTCCGGCGCTAGCCTGTCGATTTTACCACACAACCCTTCTCAAGACTCGGCTATCCCTCTTTCAGGCCGTCAACTCTTCGCTGCTAATGGCTCTTCCATTCCGGTATATGGAGAGCGTTTATGTACGTTGGATCTGTCTCTCCGCCGCCAGTTTCCGTGGGTTTTTCTCGTCGCTGAAGTGACACAGCCCATCCTCGGCGCTGACTTTTTGTCCCATTTCAATCTTATGGTAGACCTTCGTAATAGGCGTCTAGTTGACGGTGATACTTCTCTTTACTCTCACGGTTCCCTAGGTTCTTCAGAGCTAAAGGGCATTTCCGCTATCGCCCCGCCTTCTTCGGTAGTGTCTCCCTTCCTTTCTATCCTGCAGGAGGACTTTCCTTCTTTATTGCATCCTTGCTCTTCAGACACCCCTCTTAAGCATTCTGTTGAACATCATATCGAAACTACTGGCCCACCCACCTTTGCTCGAGCTCGCCGCCTCCCACCCGATAAGCTCAAGGCCGCCAAGGCCGAGTTTGATCACATGTTGCAACTTGGCATTGTGCGCCCTTCCAAAAGTTGTTGGTCTTCTCCGCTACACATGGTCCCTAAAGGCACCACGGGCGATTGGAGACCCTGTGGTGATTTTAGGGCTTTGAATTCTGCCACAACACCGGATAGGTACCCTGTACCGCATATACAAAGTTTCACTTCCCACCTGTCTGGCAACACCATTTTTTCTTCTTTGGACTTAATTCGAGCCTACCATCAGATACCCGTGGCTCCGGAGGACGTCCCCAAGACAGCTGTAATCACCCCCTTTGGCCTCTTTGAGTATACAAGAATGCCATTCGGTTTGAAAAATGCAGCCCAGTCCTTCCAGAGGTTCATCGATTCTATCCTCCGTGGTCTTCCTTTTGCTTGGGCATATTTAGATGATCTTTTAGTCGCTTCCTCCTCTCCTGAAGAACATATGGAGCACCTGCGTGCCGTTTTTGGTAGGTTGGATGATGCGGGAATTCGTCTCAATCCTTACCAAGTGCGTATTCGGCGCGTCTTCTCTTACATTCCTTGGTCACACAGTCTCGGCTGAGGGTATTTGCCCTCTTGTAGACCGTGTCGCCGCTATCAGAGCCTTTCCTCTTCCCCAAAATCAAAAGCAACTTCGTCAATATCTGGGAATGATCAACTTTTACCACAGATTTCTGAAATCAGCGGCAGCCCTCTCCTAGGCCCGCTTACCGCACTCATTCGTCCTAAACAGCGAGGCAGCACCACTAAAGTCGACTGGTCTCCGGCAGCAGAGTCTGCTTTTGAGGCTTCCAAAGAGGCCCTCGCCTCCGCCACTCTTTTAGTTCATCCCCACGATACCGCACCAGCGAGAGTGCAGGTAGATGCCTCCGATTTCGCTGTTGGTGCGGTGCTTCAGCAGTTCCAAAAGGGCGAATGGTGCCCACTTGCCTTCTTTTCACGCAAGCTGCAACCCGCCGAAACAAGGTATAGTGCTTTTGGACGGGAATTGCTTGCTATGTACCTTGCTGTTCGCCATTTTCGGTACTTTTTGGAAGGACGGGAGTTCCACATCCTGACCGACCACAAAGCGATCACTTTCGCAATGCTTCACGGCATGAACGTCACTCCCCCCGTGAAGCTCGTCATCTTGAATTCGTTTCCCAGTTTACGACAGACATACGTCACATCTCCGGAGTGGATAATTTCACCGCGGATGCTCTTTCTCGGATTGAAATTAACGCTCTTTCCCCCATTCCTGACATTGATTATGCAGCCATGGCCACGTGCCAGGAGCAAGACAATATCGATCTTCAGCAGGACTCTTCTCTACAGCTGCAGTGGCTCAATCTTCCGGGCATAGAGAAGAGACTCCTGTGTGACACTTCAACAGGCCACCCTCGCCCTTTCGTTCCAAATTCTCTGCGAAAGGCAGTCTTCTGCAATCTCCACTCGCTTTCACACCCTGGCGTCGAGGCTTCACGCAAACTGGTAACGGCTCGTTTTGTGTGGCCTAAAGTTAACGCCGACGTAGCGAACTGGGTCCGCGCCTGTATGGCTTGTCAGCGCTCCAAAGTGCAAAGACATACTAAAGCTCCCTTAGGCACTTTCTTGCCTCCTGGTCAACGGTTTGAGAGAGTCCACATCGACATTGTTGGACCTCTCCCACCTTCTCATGGCAAGCGATATATCCTCACCTGTATTGATCGGTTTACTCGTTGGACGGAAGCCCTCCCTTTCGTTATGCTTGGTATACGCACGGCCGTTAAAGCTTTCTTGTCCCATTGAATCTCTCGGTTTGGCATTCCTCTCTCGCGTCACAAACGGATCAAGTCGCGTTTTCGAATCCTTCCTTTGAAAAGATTTGATGCGCTTGGCTTGGTTCTGAGAAGATCCATACAACCAGTTTCCACCCTATCTCAAACGGGATTTGTGAAAGTTTCACCGTCAGCTAAAGGCTTCTCTCATGGCACACCCACAACCAGAACATTGGACGAAGCTCTTCCTTTGGTTATGCTTGGTATACGCACGGCCGTTAAGGAAGACCTTCAGTGTTCAGCTTCCGAACTCGTTTATGGCTCTACTCTCCGTCTGCCGGGCGAGTTCTTCTCTCAATCTTTCCCTCCTGCTACTGCTGATCCCACCCTATACCTCACCCGTTTGAAACGCTGTGCCCTCTCCTGGAGACCTACTCCGACCCGCCAGCAAAAGGTGCACTCTTACATTCCGAAAGATCTCTCTTCTTGTACCCATGTTTTGGTGAGGCATGACTCCCACCGTTCTCCCCTCCAACCCAAGTACGACGGGCCCTTCCCGGTGTTACTTCGGAAGGAGAAGTTCTTCAAAGTACAGCTTCCTACTCGTACCGACGTTATATCGATCGATCGTCTCAAACCTGCCTATTTTGAGGCGAATCCTCCTGACGTCCAAGATTCGGACTTGTTTCCAAACCCAATTCTGATTCCTTTGGATACACCATCTTCTTATCCTGTACCAGATTCTCCACCTCCTTCATCTCCTCCCGACTCTTCTCCTCCTTCCATCTCCCTCTGATCTCATCTCCACCACTCCTCCTCTTTGACCAGATCTCTTCCTTCCTCCTTCTCCTCGTCCCTCTTGACTCGTTCCCCGCC
>JABUQX010021078.1:65000-87500 GCA_015478945.1 Trachelipus rathkii | reverse complement strand
GTTTTTTAAGAAAATTCTTTAGTGGCAAGCTTCTGGAATTATGCAGAAGCTTGCCACTAAGAAATTTTCTTAAAAAACCTAACAACTTAACTTTTCTGAACTTAGAAATTTTTTTGAACTTAGAAAATTTTTTGGTCTTCCAAAAATGTGTGGGTAGCTGTCACAGCTTTACCTATCATACTATATTATTATATATATAATATATATATAGTATTATATATATATATAAAATATAATATATATATATATTATATATATATATATATATATATATATATATATATATTTACAAACACTAAAAATATTACCTTAAGAGTAAGGAAAAAGAAAGCGGTCTTAGTTTTTCCACTCTTTCGTTTGCTGAGTCCAAAGTCATAAAAATTCTGAAAACATCATCATATTCTTTATTTTTATAATAATACCCTCAAATCCTTGAACCATCATTAAAAACAAGCTGATTTTTTTGATTTTGCAAAAAACGTTTATTTGTTATCGAAATCGAATTCACGGTCGATTTGGCACGAAACCATTCTTAAAATGCATAACATTTTATCTTATCAAGCGTAAGACAAAATGCCAAAACGAAAACGGCTTAACTAATAACGTGTAAATCTTAATGAAATAAAATAACAGAATAAATTGTAAAATAAGAAATAGTGTAAAGGCAAATAAGAAAAAAATATTTATTTGTTTAATAAAATAAGAATAAAAAATAAGATATTAAAAAAAGACAGAAAAATTAAGACAACCAAACGCCACCTTCATCAGAATTGTCCTTAGCATGTCACAAAAAGTTTATTATTTATTAAATAGCTATCATTTATTATACATATATTTTACTATTTATTTATAAAAACATCATTAATATATCTGTAGTGGCTATCAGCCTCAGTTTAAGTTACGTAGTCTCTACTACATCGCCATTTCGGAAATCTAAGATTTTTTCCTTATTAGCTTTCAATTTGGGCCCGGATATCACATTCATATTAAATCTAATTATATTATGGTCACTAAGTCCTAAATTCTCCTCAACTCTAATCTCATCCACCATACTTTCATTGCTAGTTAATATTAAGTCTAATAGTGCATCATGACCTAAAACATTTTTCAAAGTTATAGAGCTTTCTATGACCAATATTTTTGAAGTTTTGGTTGGTTAAAGTTTTGGGGGTTGAGCTCCACCCCTTTACTTTAAAGAGCTGTAACTTGAATGCAATGGTACTAGATTCAAGAATATAGCTTTAAACAGAAAAATATGCCAATTGTTTTTATTTTAAAATGGTAAAATAATAAATAAACTTTTCGTTTTTTTTAAACTTCCAACATACCTTGATCCAATAAAAAGTAAAAATTATGGGCTTTGGGTACTAATAGTGATGGGTAAATGCCTGGGCACTTAAGAATTGGGCAAATGCCCTGGGCATTTATCTGGGCATTTTAGAGGGCATTTATACTTTTATATATATATATATATATATATTATATATATATATATATATATATATATATATAATATATATCATATAATAATATAGTATATATATATATATATATATTACAACTGTATATATATATATATATACTATATATATAATAATATATATATATTATATATATATATATATACTATATATATATATATATATAATATTATATATACCGGTAATTATATAATATATATATATATATATATAATAAATATATATATTATATATAATAATATAATAATATATATATATATATATATATATATATAGTATATATATATTATATATATATTATTTATATGTGGTCCCTCGTAGAACGCTGGGGTTAGGTTCCTGACCCCCCCCCCCCCCCCTTAGTGGGCGGCATCCATTTAACTTCCTTAAAAAATCAATAATTTTTAAAATTTTTTACCTTTGTATAAGGTGAATAAAATATCAGCAGCTATTTTATTTATCCTTAATGAATTGAATTAAATTTGTACAATATTCATTTTATGACAGTTATGTTTTATTGACTAGTTAATTAGTAGGATATTTAATACATTACAGTACAGTACTGTACACATCTTATACAATGTATAAACCTTTATAAATTTGGAGATAATATTTTTTTATATTTAATTGAATAGTCTAAGTACTGTAATATAAAATTTTAAAGTTAATCCAATTGCGCACAAAAATAGTTTCTTTCAAAGTGTAAATGAAGTTGAAGGAGTTGGAGATGAAGGCGGTTCCGAATCTGTATATTGCATAGGATGCTTTTTTGAGAAATACATCGTTATAGGCAATTGACGCTTTTGCCTTTTTAGCTAACCAAATATTTCTTCATATGGTTTTAAATCATTTTTCAATTTCTCTTTTAATTTTGAGACTGCATTCCATTGAAGGATCTTTGACGATAATGAAATTATTTAACTGTTTTGTCATACGAAACACAGTTCACCTAATGTATTTAAATCCCAATCATTTACTACAGCATTTTTTTTATCGTCATCTTCAGTATCAGAAACTGAATTAACAAGTTCAGCTAACACATCATTCGTTAATGTCTCCTTATTCTCTTCAATTATTTCTTAAATTTCTTTTTGGTGGAGGCCATCAAATCCATCACCACCAACGTGATGAGCAATTGCAACAATGTTTGCAACTTCATCTTCTGCAGTTGAAAATCCTTGAAAATCTGTAACGCATTCACTCCATAAATTTTTCCAGCAAGCGTTAACCGAGTGTGGTTTAATTTGATCAATTGCCTCCTTAAAATTATTAACACAGTCTGCAATATTTAAAGATTTCCTCCAGTTCATGACGTTTGCATTCAAATCCTCATCAAGAAAATTACAAATCCGTGTGAATGTTATCTTATTAATTAGCTTGAAACATCATTCACTCCTTGATCTAAAAGCTTGAAGAATTGAAGTATTGGCTGGAACAAATACAACTTCGACATTCTCATTGGCAGTTTTAAGCCCTTCTGGATGACCGCCATCATTGTCAAGTATTAACAACCCTTTAAATGGCATTCCTTTATTTTCAAGGTAACTCTTGACTTCTGAAACAATTATTTCTTAAATTTCTTTTTGGTGGAGGTCTTTAAATAAATCAACTGTGACCCAAGCCTTTTTATTGGACTGCCAGAAGACTGGCACTAGATTTTTGTTTTTTCCTATCATACAAAGTAGGTTTGCTGACTTATGAAGGAAGCCAGGCTTTATTAAGTGGCCAGCTACATTGCAGCAAAATAATATTGTTACGCGATCCTTTGCTGCTTTGAAGCCTGTGCCTCGCTTTTCATTTTTAGAAATGTATGTGCGATCTGGCATTTTTTTTTCAGAGAAGCCCAGTTTCATCAGCATTGAAAACTTGTTCAGGAAGTTACCCTTTATCTTCATTTATTTTCATAAATTCATCTGGAAAAGTTCTTGCTGCTTCATTATCTGCGGACGTCGATTCTCCTGTCGTACGAATATTTTTTAAAGCAAAAATGCTTTTTGAAATTATCAAGCCAACCCTGGCTAAATTTATACTTTGTCATTTCGATTTTCAAACATATCATATAGAGTATAGGCCCTTTGTTCTTAACGTCTATTTTACGTTCGCAAGGCATCGTTTCGCATTCATGATCTTCGAGCCAGATATTTAATGCCAGTTCAGTTTTAACCAATGTATCATCTCGCAGACGGCTTGTCATTTTAGATGTAGCTACTTAAAGATCTTCCTAGTATGACTGCGTTCTTAATTTTTTATTTGTTTGTTTATTGTTCGAATTGTCGATTCATTTCTCCCGTATTTACATAAAACAGTTGTTATAGAAGAGAGAGCTCTAATTAAATTAAAATTTTTATTTCCTCTTCCAGTGATATGCCAATCTATGCTTTTTTTAGAATTTGGTTGTGGTATGTTTCGTTTCTCAGCTATGATAAAAAATATTTATAAAATACTGTACACACTGTATAAAATTTGTTAATATTTCAGCGAGAGAAGCATATACAAACGCTATCAATGCGAGTGCAACGAGTTACAGTAAAAGCCTATTGCCAGCAGAGGATCCTTGTGGACTCTAAAGTTATTCGTTTTCTTTTCATTTTAACTGTATGACTAATGAATTACAATTTTAATTTTATTTTTGCAATTTTAATTTTAATTTTTATTATCTTTTTAACATATGTTTGTATTACAGAATTTTAATTTTATTTTTGTAATTTTTATTTTTGTAATTTTAATTTTAATTTAATTTTTATACGGGATGACTGTGTTTTATAAGACCGCGTTCTACGAGGGAGGAACTGTTAATCATATATGATATATATATAATATAGATATATATATTATATATATATATATATATATATATATATATATATATAATATATATATATTATATATATATATTGCAAAAATAAACAGATGAAAACTATTCTTTGAATTTTTTTAAATGCTGTCAATATTTAATCAATCCTCTTGCTGGATAATTTTATAAATGGCAGTTTTTTGTCGAGGCATTTATGAAATGGGGCAAATGCGCTGGACAAATGCCCATTTTATAAATGCCTGCCCACTGGGCATTTGCCCAGCGTACATCACTAGGTACTAATACTTTGTACCTATTATTCTATACCAAAATATATATATATATATATTATATATATATATATATATATATAATTATATATAAATATATATATATATATAATATATATATATATATATATATATATATACTATATATATATATAATATATTATATATATATTAATATATATAGTATATATATATGCTTGGTAATTTCTAGATTTGAATCTGCATATATTTTCTGAAAAAAATTTCGAAGTTCAAAAAAATTCTAAGTTCAGAAAAGTTAAGTTAAGTTTTTTAAGAAACTTCTTTAGTGGCAAGCTCTGGAATTATGCCAGAAGCTTGCCACTAAACAATTTTCTTTAAAAACTTAACTTTTCTGAACTTAAAATTTTTTTTTGAATTTGAAATTTTTCAGAAAATTATGCATTGATTCAATATAGAATATATCATATGCTTAGGTAGTATAAATATATTATATGATATATATAAATATATAGATATAATATATATATATATATATAGATAATATATATATATATATATATATTTATATATATATATATATATATATATATATATATTATTATATATATAATATATATTTATTATAATATATTAATATATATATATATATATATATATATATATATATATATATATATATATATATATATAGAGTTTATAGTATATTCATCTTTAGGATTAGAAATTATGTGTTGCATCACATATTCCTCTTTTTTGGATTTGTGGGAGAGTTTCTGGCATAGGGATCTTTTTTGCAGCGATGGAGTTCATTGAGTCGTAAAAGGTTGTTGGCTTTTCAGCACCAGTTTGGGGACTGTTTAGCAAAAAACTAAGTAAAGTTGGGGTGATGGCTAAACTCGGGGATACAAATAATAGCAATGGTAACGGTTATAGTGGTAATATAAATAAAACTAGTTGTTGTTACAGACTCAAATAAGGAAGATAGCAAAAAAATAAGCAGCATTTCGAATATCAAAATGCTTTTACCACAAAAATGCTCATAGCCTTAGAAATAAAAAAAGATGAGTGATTGTTATTCCATAATGAGAATCTAGACATTTTTTGCATAACTGAGGCATGGATTAATGAAGAATTATATGGAGACTCCGTTCAGGAATATGAAATAAGACAGTTTATCTCACTTTATTTTATTACAGCACTAGCATAGAGGAAAGAAGGGTGGGGGTGTGGACTTTATATAAAGCAATACGTTAATCTTGTATAATGACTGACTTAAAACTAACATGTATTGAATCGGTATGGGTAGATATCCTTTTGTTTATATAAATCATATAGAATAGGGCATTTTATAGACCTCCTGGCCAGAGTCAAGAATTAGACCCAGAAATTGTAAAAGAAATTGAGACAGCATGCCACAGTAAAGAAAATGGTATAGTCATAATGGGTGATTTTAATTTTCCTGGCATTCAATTGGATTCCTTGTCTAATACGGACCATAGTAGTTCAGTATTTATAAATTGCATACTAGATAACTTTTTTTGAGCCAGATGGTCCATGGAACCCACAAGACACGATGCACTATTAGAGCTTAATATTAACTAAACGATGAAAGTAGGTGGGCGGAAGGTTGAGAGTTGAGGAGATTTTTAGGGACTCAGTGACCATAATATAATTAGATTTAATATAAATGTGATATATCTGGGCCAAATTGCAACTTAATAAGAAAGGATCTTAGAATTTCCGAAATGGTGATCTTTTACCAAATTACGAGACATGCTTAATATAACTGACTGGATAAAGAGTTTAAAGACCAAAAATGTGTTTTATCATGTAGGAACATTTTAAACAAATTTTAATGAATATTCACGTCAGTATTTTTAAGATTAAACCCATTAGGGTGCAAAGAGAAAACCTGTTGGTGGAATAGAGAGATAAAGAGATAAATTAATTTGCAAAAGCGTAAGATTGTTTTAAAAAATATTCAAGGGGTTAGTAATAGGAAGATGATTTAGAAATTACAGGAAAAATAGAAAGAACTTAACCAGTCAATAAGAAAGGCAAGAGAGAGCAGAAATTATTTTAGCAAGGAATAGTAAAAGAATCTGAAGAAGTTTTTTAGTTTTATAAATTTAAAAGTAAGAATAGGGACAATTGCGTCCAATTAAAATTGATCAAAATTTAGTGAGTTCAGATAAGGAAGTTGGTCAACATTTTCAATGCTGATTTTGCTTCAGTGTTTACTTAGAGGAAGATGTAGATAATAGTTTGGAGGACTAATAGTTCTTGGTATGATTGAACAAATAGACTTACGAATTTGAATTTTTTATCGACGTAAAGATATTAAACATTTATTAGACCATATTGATCCAGGTAAAAGCTGCAGGCCTGATGATATATGGTAGAATTTTTGAAAGAGGGGTAGTATCAGCATTGCAACACTGCTAATTTGATTTTTTAAGCGATCCTATAACAATTTGGTGAGGTACCAGATGACTGGAAAACAGCATATGTTGTGCCCATTTATAAGAAAGGTAGTAAGGAATTTTGGGGAATTATAGCCAGTTAGCTAACATCTCTGTGTTGTAAAGGTTCTGGAAAGTTACTGAAAGGGGTCTTATAGAGAAATATTTAGAAGATAACAATTTACTTGTATGACTCCCAGCACGGTTTCAAAAAGGGTAGTCATGTCAGACAAACCTTTTAGAATTTATGATACATTACTGACTGCATTGACCGAGGAGATCCAGTTGATATTGTATATTTAGACTTTAGTAAAGCTTTTGATAAAGTTCCCCACATAAGGCTGATGAAAAAGTTAATGCAATGTGGTATAGGTGGAGTGGTACATGGTTAGGATTAAAAAGTGGTTGCGGAAATAAGAAAACAGTGTGTAAAACGAAATGGGAAAATAAATCATCATGCGGAAATAGTAGAAGAGTGGTGTCCCGCGAGGGTTTCAGTGCTGGGGCCACTATTGTTCCTCATTAATATAAATGATTTAGACCAGGGACTGAAAAATGCAAGATTTCTAAGTTTGCAGATGATACTAAAGTTGCCACCCAGTTAGGAAAGTGAAGGATGTATAAAGTAAGATTCAAAATGATCTCGATAAACTTCTTGGGTGGGCAGATAAGTGGCAAATGATTTTAAATTAAAAAGTGTAAGGTTCTTCACCTAGGTTACTCAAATAAAAGTTTTAACTACGATCATGAAGGGGAGTGGCTTGAGGTCGTTGGACCAACGAAAAAGATCTTTAGGTGGTGTGATTATTAAGCTTTAGTAATTTGAAAGTAGCTAATCAATGTTTGAAGCTTAGAAATAAAGCTATAATATGCTTGATAATGAAATTCGCAATGGTTGTTTACAGGAGCAAGGAAAGTAAATAAGTAACTGTGATAGATAGCTATGTTAGCCCGGGAGTAATAGAGTATTGTGGCACAAGTTTGGCCCCTATAATATATATATATTGTAGAGGAGGTGCAACGTAGAGAACAAGGATGATTTCTGGGTTTGAGGTAAGAGCTATGAGGGAGGCGGAAGTGTAAGTTTGAAGAATGTTTTCTTGTAGAAAAGGCGATTTCTCAGGAGGGGGCATGATACAGTCTACAAATATTGTACATTCTATGATAATATAGAGACAATAATTTTTCATTAGGAGAACATGGACAGGTGACCAGGGGCATAATAAGAAAATTAAGATATGTAATATGATTTGATATAAGAAGAAAGCATGCATTCAGTAATTAGGGTTGTTAAATTTGGAATGGTCTGCAGAAGGAGGTTGTTGAGTGTGAGCTCAATTGCAACATTTAAGAAACGTGTAGATTCGTATGGATGGGTTGGGATCAGTATAATATATTGGACGGAAGACCAAGATTGGTCGGGTTTTTTAGTTATTAGAGTTATTGTAGAGCATGTGGTGAACCATAACTTATTATTAATGCATGTGGATGGTTTGGGTATCATATTTATATATCATAGTTTTGACTAAGCCAAATGGGTGGATTTGTAGTTACAGACAGAATTGACAAGCCTAGGGTGCTTTGCTTGGATTTGCGATGGAGGCTGTATTTGATAAATATTTAGTGTACTGGGACAGTCTCGATAGCCCTATGTGGCTTCAAACTGGTTCCTAATGTCCTAATGTCCTAATGTCCTAATGTCTTATGTAATATAATATAGTATATATATATATATATATATATGTAATGATTATATATATATATATATATAATATATATATATATATATATATATACTATATATATATATGATATATATTATATATATGGCCTATATAATTATATTTACTACCTCTACCAGGTACATTAAATGATAAGTATTGGGCTTTGTAATTATATATATATAATAATATATATATATAATATATATAATATATTATTATATTGTGTAATATATATATATAAAAATATATATATGGATATATATTATATATATATATAATATATATATATATATATACCAGTATATATATATTTTTGGTACCATTGCTTTAAACATATTTCGAAACTGATTATTTTCAAAATAATGTCAAAGTTTTTAAATTACGCTAATGTCAATAATTACCCAGAAAGGGATTACATAATGACAAATTTTGAAGTCATCATGTTAATTGGGTTAAAATAACATATACCGTAAAATGGGGGAAAATCGATCACGGAGGGGAAAACCGGTCACTTTATAATTATTGTTAAATATTTTTTTAAAATTAAAACATTTTCAATTAGAGAAAGGTTTTTTTGAGTTAGCAAATGAATAGTTAACCATATATAAAAATTTAAGTAAATAACTTACACCTACTAGTCAAAAAAATTTCCCAAAGTTGGAAATTTTTTTTTTTTTATTTTGCAAAAAAATTCTAAGACCTTGTGAATCTCGTAGAATTAAGATATCAGAATTTTGACTTAGATGCATATTGGAAAGTCTATTTTTAACATTTTCCATGTAAAAAATTTAAAATATTAAGCTTATTTTTAAAGTTATTAAGTTTTTTCAATTTCAGGGTAAAATCAGTCGGACGTCGGGGAAAGCCGGTCAGTATAACTGGTAACCAAGCAAGTGAGGGTGTGTTTATTTTTTGCTAATATTCTGTGTATTTGCAAGTGAATTTAGTTAACAAATTAGTGTTGTGTATCTAACTGTGTATTTTAGAAATTTGTGTACTTATTATTGTGATTATTTCTGTTATTAATTTAATTTAGTTGAGTATTGGACCCAGTTAGTGTTTCATAGGTTAACCCTAGGCTAGAGTAGTTAAGAGATTTCCTGTTTACTGTGTGTTTGCAGGTTTATTTGAATTATTAAATAGTTTTTCTGCATTTAACTATAGTCTTCAACAATTGTTATATTAATTTTGTGGTAATTTAAACTAAATTAAGTTTACCAGAGCCATAGTCTAAGTTAATTTGATAGTATTGGACTCAGTGTTTGATAGGTTAACCCTAAGCTAGAGTAGTTAAGAGATTTCCTGTATACTGTTGTGTTTGCAGGATTATTTGAATTATTTTATTAAATAGTTTTCTGTATTTAACTACAGTCTTTAACAATTGTTATATTATTTTTTTTTGATATTTAAATTAAAATTAAGTTACCTGAGCCACCCTTTAGCCTAAGTTAGCCTAGCCTTTATAATTTTTATTAATCCCTGCTAGGCTACAGCTAGAGAGTAAGCGTGTTAAAATTGTTAACTTGTTCTAAAGATAGTAGTTTATTTCTTTTTAGGCTTTAAATAGGTTAAACTGTATGTGGTAAAATAATAGGTACAGGGTAGTAAGCTAATTATAAATAAAGTATGTATGCTCTGTGGGATATCTGTGGGACTGTAAGAGGTGAATATGTGAATAGCTGCCCTACTTGTGTTGTTAATGCAGAGAATGTGTTGTTAAGGAAGGAGATTGCAGACTGAGTGAAAATATGAATGGATTGAAAGAAGAAGTATTTGAGTGAGAAAGGAGGGAAGTGTTAGGAAAAAAGTTAGTTAGGGATGCGAGGCGAGGAGGAGCAGGATATAGGGGTAGACAGGATTAGTGATTCACCTAGGCAGGAAGATGAGGGGAAAGATAAAGTAGTTAAAAATAGCGTCTGCAGATAAAATATAAGAAGTTACGGAATTTAGAAATGAATAGTTAAGATGAGGATCTCGAAGTCAATTCAGCCTGGGACCTGCAGTAAACAGGTTTGACTGTCTTCCAGATGGGGAGGGATCAGTGAGTGCCAATGGTAAATGTTGAGTTTTCTAAAAGGAAGACTGATACATTGCTAATTGGAGACTCAAAAAAAATATACCTAGAGAGGGGTTTTCAAAGTAAAGAATAATTAGGTTATCACTCAGAGTATGTTATCCAAGTGCCAGAGTGAGTGATATCGGGGATAGGATAGATAAAGAGATTGATTCTACAAATGTTGATCAGATGTGGATTTGTGCATGTGGTACCAAATGATATAGGAACAAGTAGAAAAGAGACATGCGAAGACATTATAAGCAAGATAACTCATAAGGAGCATGATTCAGAAGATGGCAAAAGCTAGTGCGCAGAGAGAAATGTGCCACGACCTCTCTGAGATATCACTTACCTAGGTAGTAGCACCAGGTCAGGATGGAAGAAAGTAGGGCTTTAGGTGTAAGTGAAGGGTTAGGAAATTATGTTTTTTTTTTAAGAAAATATTAGGTTTTTGGATATGTGGCGAGACAGGTTCTGGATAGGATCTTTTTGCGCGGATGGACGTTCACCTTGAGTCGTAAAAGGTGTGTTGCTTTTCAGCACCCAGTTTGGCAGACTTGTTTAGCAAAACTAAGTAAGTTGGGGTTGATGGCTAAATGGGATACAAATAATAAAGCCAATAGGTAACGCTTATAGTGGTGATATGACATGAAAATAGTGTTGTTACAGAACTCAAATAAGAAGATAGAAAAAAAATAGCAGCATTTCGAATATCAAAATGCTTTACACAAATGCTCTAGCCTTAGAAATAAAAAAAGATGAGCTGATTAGTTATACCATTAATGAGAATCTTGACATTATTTGATAATGAGGCATGGTTAATGAGAATTATATGGAGACTCCGTTCAGGAATATGAAATAGACGGATATTCACTTTATTATACCAGCGTAGAGGAAAAAAGGGTGGTGTGGCACTTTATATTAAAAGCAATATTCAATCTGTATTAATGGAGCTGACTTTAAAACTAAGTCATGATATTGGAATCGGTATGGTAGATATCCTTATGTCAATAAATTCATATAGAGATAGGGGCTTTTATAGAGCCTCCTGGCAGAGTCAAGAATTAGTCTCAGAAATTGTAAAAAAGAATTGAGACAGCATGCACAGTAAAGAAAAAGGTTATAGTCATAATGGAGTGATTTTAATTTTCCTGCATTCAATGGAGATTCTTGTCAATACGGACCATTAGTTAGTTCAGTATTTGATAAAATTGATACCTGATAACTTTTTGAGCAGATGGTCCGATGACCCACAAGACACAATGCACTATTAGACTTAATATTAAAACTAACAATGAAAGTATGGTGGGCGAGGTTAGAGTTGAGGAGAAATTAGGACTCTTTGTATTAAGTATAATTAGATTTAAAAATAACATTAGCTATTCGTTTTATTGCAAGTTAATACGGGAAAGGATTCTTAGATTTCCGAAATGGTGATTTTACCAAATTACGAGAATGCTTAGTATAACTGACCGGGATAAAGAGTTTAAAGACCAAAACTGTTTTATCATGTGGGAACATTTAAGCAAATTTTAAATGAATATTCAGTCAGTATGTTTTTAAAGATAAAACCCATTAGGGTGGCAAAAAGAAAACCTGTTTGGTGGAATAGAGATATAAGAGATAAAATTAATGATAAACGTAGATGTTTTAAAATTATTCAAGGTTAGTAATAGGGAGGATGATTTAGAAATAGAGGAAAAATAGGAAACGAACTTAACAGTCAATAAGGAAGGGCAAAGAGAGAGGCAGAAATTAATTTAGCAAGGAATAGTAATAAGAATCTGAAGAAGTTTAAGCTTTTATAAATTTAAAAGTAAGATAGGACAATTGGTCCAATTAAATGTGAAATTTAGTGAAGTTCAGATAGGAGATTGGTCACATTTTCAATGCTTATTGTTCCTTCAGTGTTTACTGAGGAAAGAATAGATAATAGTTTGGAGACAATAGTTCTTGTATGCATGTAACAAATTGACTTACAGAATATTGAAATTTGACATTAAAAAGAATATTAAACGTTTATTAGACCATATTGATCCAGGTAAAGCTGCAGGGGCTGATGGGATATATGGTAGAATTCTGAAGGGGGGTATCAGCAATGCAAAGGCACTGTATTTGATTTTTAAGCGATCTATTACATTTGGTGAGGTACCAGAATGACTGGAAAACAGCAATATGTTGTGCCTTTTATAAGAAAGGTAGTAAGGAAGATTTGGGAAAACTTATAGGCCAGTTAGCTTAACATCTTGGTTGTAAGGTTCTGGAAAAGTTACTAAAATGTCATATAGAGAAATATTTAGTAGATAAAAAGGTATTGTATGACTCCCAGCACGGTTTCAGAAAGGGTAGGTTATGTCAGACAAGCCTTTTAGAATTTATGGAATAATTACTGGATTGCATTGACCGAGAAGATCCAGTTGATATTGTATATTTCTAGACTGTAGTAAGCTTTTGATACGTTCCCCACATAGGCTGCATGAAAAGTTTATTTGCATGTGGTATAGGGGAGTGGTAATCGTTGGAATTAAGAGTGGTTGCGAAATAGAAAACAGTGTGTACAACTAAATGGGAATAAATCATCAGGGGAAATAGTGAAAGAGTGGTGTCCCACAGGTTTCAGTGCTGGGCCACTATTTTGTTCTCATATATATAACATGATTTAGACCAGGGACTTAAATGCAAGTTTCTAAGTTTGCAGATGATGATAAAGTAGGCCACTCAGTTCAGGAATAGTGAAGATTGCATGAAAATTCAAGAATGATCTCGGATAAACTTCTTGGGTGCGCAGATAAGTGGCAAATGGATTTTAATAGTAAAAAGTGTAAGTTCTTCACCTATGTTAACTCAATTATAAAAGTTTTTTAAACTACGATATCGAGATGGGAGTGGCTTGAGCCTGTGGACCAAGAAAAAAATTTAGGTGTGATTATAAGCAGTAATTTGAAAGTAAGCTAATCAATGTTTGGAAGCTAGAAATAAAGCTAATAGATTGCTATGGATATAAATCGCAATTGTTTACAAGACGCAAGAAGTAATAAGAAACTGTATAATAGCGTATGTTAGGCTAATAGCATAATGTGCAAAAGTTTTGAGCCCCTTATTTAAAGGAAAATGCTTCAGAGTATGCTAGAGAGAGTGCAACATAGAGCAACAAGGATGATTCGGGTTGAGGGTAGAACTATGAAGGAAGAGGCTTTGAAGGAGTTAGATGTATTTCTGTAGAAAGGCTAATTTCTCAGGAGGGGACATGATACAAAGTCTACAAAATATTTACATCTATTGATAATACAGAGCAATAAATTTTTCATAGTAGGACATGGACAGGTGACAGGGGCATAATAGAAATAAGAAGAAAGCATGCCATCTTGATAAAAGAAAGCATTCATTAAGTAATAGGGTTGTTAAATTTTTGGATTAGTCTGCCAGAGGAGGTTGATGAGTGTGACTCGATCTGCCAACATTTAAAGAAAACCGGTTAATTCGTTATGGATGGTGGTATCATAGATAATATATGACAAAGCCAAATGTTGGCGGGTTTTTAGTTTTAGCAGTTATTGTTAGATGGCATTGTGTGACCATAACTTAGTTATTAATGCATGTGGATGGTTTGGGTATCATAGTTTATATATCACTTAGTTTTGACTAAGCCAAAATGGTGGATTTGTAGTTACAACAAATTGACAAGCCCCCTAGGGTGCTTTGTGGATGTGCATGAGCATGTTTGGTAGTGGTTGACTGGGACGTCTCGATAGGCCCATGGGCTTTTTACTGTCTCTATATTCCTAATGTCCTAAAAAGTATAAACTTGTAAAAAAATGTCCATTTTTTTTTAGTTTTATAAATCGATTTTCTGCAATTTTTTATAAATATATACAAGGGTTCACACTTTCTGGAAAGTCATGGAAGGTCAGGGAAATCAGAAAAAAAAAAAAAATTGGTCAGGAAAGTCAGAGAAACGTTTTAAGAGTATGCTAAAAGTCAGGGGAAATTTCAAAAAAAGTCAGGGAAAATTTTAAAATTTCAAAACATATGAAGAGAGATCCTGGACCAAGTTGCATATTTTTTGATATATTTTTTTCCTTACTGTATAATTGTGGAATAAGAGATGTATTTGATAGGTGAATGAAAAGGATGGGCGAGGAATGACATTCCATAAATCTACTTCTATTTCCTGTTCTTTTTATTTTTAGTTCACTATTACCTACTATTCTTCCTATTCTGTTCGTAGAGGTTGTCCCAAGTTCATCCTTTCGATTGGAAGGTGATTGGTATATGGATGTGTTTTAGACTGTATGACTTATGACTTAATCTGTTTATATCTTTTTCTTTTTAGGGGATTTATACTTTTTGAGATTTTTTTTTTTTTGAGGTTGCGTATTATTTTTTTTGTTGCAGTGTGAAGATATTATTATTTATTTATAAAATGACTTCAAAACAAAAAAACTAAACTTTAACGACCAGTGGTGTGATGTCAAACTGACCCACAGTTTATCAGGTGGTTGGGTAAAGGACCTGATAGTTCCAAGGCATACTGTAAAGTCTACAAAATATTTACATCTATTGATAATATAGAGACCAATAAATTTTTCATAGTAGAACATGGACAGGTGACAGGGGGCAAAATAAGAAAATTAAGAAGAAAGCATGCCGTCTTGATATATAAGAAGCAGCAATTCAGTAATAGGGTTTGTTAAAATTTTGGAATTGTCTGCCAGAGGAGGTTGTTGAGTGAGACTCGATTGCAATTTAAGAAATGGTTAGATTCGTTTATGGATGGGTTGGGTACATATTAATATATTGACAGCAATATTGGCGGGTTTTTGTTATAGCAAGTTATGTTAAAGGGGAATGGGGGCATGGTGTGACCATAACTTAGTTATAATGCATGGTGGATGGTTTGGTATCATATTTATATATCATTAGTTTTGACTAAGCCAAATTGTGGATTGTAGTTACAACAAATTGACAAGCCTAGGGGTGCTTGTGGATTTGCCATGAGCATGTTTGGGTAGTGGGTTGACTGGGACAGTCTCAATAGGCCCATGTGGCTTTTTACTGTCTCTATATTCCTAATGTCCTAATGTCCTAATGTATGTAAAAAGAACTTTGATCTATCTAACATAGGACGCCAAGCCGAAGTTTCACATTCAAGAGGGGAAACTCATTTGAATTTTAATCAAAACACAGCAGGACCAACCATCATTGAAAAACATTTTTCGTTATTGTTGTTCTAATTAATACAATATTAGTGGAAAGTGTGCTGCACTGAAAAAATTATTTTGCCATTCCATTCAACTTCCAATCATTTACTCAACCGATTGATAAATGACCGCTGAGTGTTCCATTAATTAACCAACCAAAAACCAGTTTATCAATCAGTTTCATCTTTTTGCATTAAAGATGATGTTACAAGATCTGAAATACTATGGGCATTAAAGGTGGTGGATGATAAAAGGTCTTTAAACTCGTGTGCAGATATAAGGGAAACATTTAAATTAATGTTTCCAGATAGTGCTGTAGCTTCAAATTTTAAAATGGGTCTGATGAAATGTAAATATGTGATTAACCATGGACTTGCTCCTTATTTTCAAGAAAGCAAAAGCCCAATACACTCTACTTTGCAGTTAAGCCATTCTACCTTGAATTAAAATTCAAAATCATTTTTGGATGAGTGACTGTCTTTTAAGAGACTGATTAGTTTTTGCTTCTATTGTACCTGAAATCAATGTTATGGGAATTGTGCAAAATTATTAAATTAGGACTGATGTTTTCGCATGAATGGACAGTGGAAGGAGGGTTGATTTTTGTATAAATTAAGCCAACTTTAAGTGGAGAATTGAAAGGACTTAGTCTGATTTTTCAAAGAAACAGTGCTCAATGCTATAAGATCTTCATGAAAGTTATTCATAAACGTTCCTATCACTCAAAAGAATGTTGACATGTTTAAGAGTGCGCATAGGAGATCATGAAAACATCTTCAAAGAGGCAAAACAGAACAAAAAAAGAAGAGAATAAAAAGGTTGAAAAAAAGAAAATTATCCATCAGACTCACAACTTGAAGAGCAAGGAAAGATGTTAAAACTGAAAGCTTTTGACAGAAGAAGACGCTATAAATCAAAAATTCAGATGCTGAGAAGAAAAAGATAACCTAAATCTCCCCATTTAGAACTTTTGTGTCACAAAGTGGACGTTAGTTCACCTAGGCCTATTAATGTAAACTTTAATTTATTTTGCTTTTTAAATTTGGAAAAAAATAAAAAAAGGAGTGCGTTGGATGGGTTATGGGGAAGGTATAGTGATTACTATAAAAAAAAATATAATTCTTTTTTAATTAATCCATGATGATGAACAGTTTCTAAAGTAAATTTTCAATAATTTAATGTATGAACTGAGTAAAATAGGCTGCAATAATGATTAATAGATATTTTATACGACAAAAATAGCAAACACGCTGGTCAGAGGAAAATTTGCGGGATATTATGTTTGAACCACAGAAATCCAAAATTCAAAATTTCAGTGTGAACCCTGTGGTTAGACTATAAGACATTTGTTTAATGTTTTTTATACATATCTTTCTTCTATCCTAGTGTAAGGATAAAAAAAAAGTTCACGTGAAATGTGCGTACATACTCGATATATATATATAAAAAAAAATAAAAAAAAATGCCTATTTCTGTTAAAAATTATTAATATTATTGTTATTACTATTAATGTTATTTAAAATTTGATTTCATAAATTAAATTATAATATTGTGAAAAATTTTTCGTCAAAAAGTTCCACGTGAAATGCGCGTAATAGCCTACGTAATATAAGTGCCAGTTTTTGTTAAAAAAGTTTGAAATATTTATTATATTAGAAGATTATTAAAAATGTATTGTCATAATTCATTTTTCAATGCTTATTTAGCATAAAACATTTAAAAAAAAATTTCAAAATTTTGTAAAAAATCAACGTTTGCAAAATGTTAATAAAATATAACTTAGACTTGTGTTTTTCAATCCAAATTAATTCTATAATATTATTAGACTCGTTATTTAAAATTTAATTTATATTATAATTAGTTTCGACAAGCACAAAAGAAATAATATTTAATGACTGGCTTTCCCCGACACCACTGACCGGTTTTTCCTGAATTCAATTTTTTGAAAATGGAATTTTTCAAAATTTTTTTAAAAATATTCATTTCGAGATTTTTATTATTTTCATTATTCTAAAAATTAAGGAAACTCTAAATGTGAGAAAAAACTATTAAGTATAGATGTAACTTAAAATTTTGATTTTTAATGATTCATTAAAAAAAAAAAAACTGTGATTTTTGACCGATTTCCCCCCATTTTACGGTAGCTATGTTTATCATTGAGCAAAATGTATTGTATTAATTTATGCAGCAATGAAAAGATATAGCTATACATCACTTTTTGTACATTATTATATATTGTTAAAATATTCATTGTTTCAGCAATTCCATATCATTGGTTGTAGATAAGCTTATATTATAATAAACATTAAAGTTCAGTATGAAAATTACCACAGATACAGAACTTGAACACCTAAAAGATGAAGAGTACCTAATATATCGTGCCAAAGAGGAACAAGTACAAAATCCATTTGCTGCTAAAAGTTGGTTGATAACAGCCCAAATAATTTATCCACAAAACTTTGGGATACAGGTTTGTGTTATTTCTATGACAGTTCTCAATAGACTCATTGTCTTACTATCTGTATTTTTTCTATATTTTAATAGTAATTCTATATCCTTATTATGATACTCGCTTCTATATAATTTTATGGTTTGATTTTATAGTTATAGCCTATGTAAATAAAATTAATTTTTCTTACATAGGCCCATTTAATTTTGCCACTAAATGCAAAACATTTTTTAGCAACAGAATATATAATTAAAGATAAATCATCCCTCTTATTATACCACACCAATATTTATTATTATTATTATTATTATTATTATTATTATTATTATTATTATTATTATTATTATTATTATTATTGGAAGGGAATTAGTGTGATAATGTTACTGATGATAATTATGAATATATATTCATCATTGTCTGACACTTGTTATAAGAGAGAGGGTGGTGATTACAAATTTTTTATAATGGATATTTTGTTATGAGATTCATTATTTGAGTAAGTTAGTTTACAAAAGCTTACCTGTGAAGAATGTTTATTGAGATTGAGAGTTTTAGATTGCACCAACTATGCTATACATATACCGGTATGTTAAAATTAAGGGAGATAGTTTTTTTTTATGTGAATTTGTAGCTCTGTACAGTAGGGTGGGGTGAAAAAATTAATTTTTCCAGTATCAGATTCTAATAGGGCACAAAAGTTGCATATTTGTATGCTAATCAACTAAACATTAATAAAAAAAATTCATATTTTTGCATCTTCAGTTCGCGCAAAGGGCCTAAAGTTTTGAAAAATGACAAAAACACTAAATTTTACCATTATGCTCAAAATATATGGGTAAGGTATTTTGGTTTTAAATAGTCTAAGTACTTCATTTTAATTGCATGATGACAGAAAATTATATTTAAAAACCATGCGCTACATTTTGAGTTCATGCAAAGGCCTAAAATTTTAGAATTTAGGTAGGTTTAATAATAGTAATAGTTTGGAGATAATAGTTTTGGTATGCATGTATTAAATAGACTTACAGAATTTGAATTTGTGATAAAAGATATTAAATCTTTACTGTACCATATTGACCCAAGCAAAGCTCCAGGTCCTGATGGTACATATGGTAGAATTCTGAAGGAGGGTAGTAGCAGCATTGCAAAGGCACTGTATTTGATTTTTAAGCAATCTGTAACATTTGGTGAGGTGCCATACGACTGGAAAACAGCATATGTTGTGCCTATTTATAAGGAAATTAGTAAGTAAGATTTGGGAAATTATAGGCCAGTTAGCTTAACATCTCTGGTTGTAAAAGTTTTGGAAAAGTTACTGAAAGGTCATATAGAGAAGTATTTGGAAGATAAAAGATACTGTATGACTCCAAGCATGGTTTTAGAAAAGTAGGTCATGCCAGTCAAACCTTTTAGAATTTATGGAATACATTACTGACTGCATTGGCCAAGGAGATCCACTTAATATTATATACTTCGACTTCAGCAAAGCTTTTAATAAGGTTCCCCACATAAGGCTGATGAAAAAGTTATTGCAATGTGGTATAGGTGGAGTGGTACATTTTAGGCATTTTGCACGAACTCAAAATGTAGTGAATTGTTTTGAAATATCATTTTCAGTCATCATGCAACTAAATTGAAGTACCGTACCTAGATGCTATTTAAAACCAAAATACGTTACCTGTATATTTTGAGTGTGAAGGTAAAATTTGGTGTTTTTGTAATTTTTCAAAACTTTAGTTCCTTTCCGAGAACTGAAGATGCAAAAATATGAATTTTTTTTTATTAATGTTTAGTTGATTAGCATACAAATTTGCAACATTTGCGATCTATTAGAATTTGATACTCAAAAATTGATATTTTCGCTCCACCCTACTGTATAGGAATCATTTTAATTCATTCTGTACTTAATAGGAAATCTATTTGTTACTACTGCTGCTCTTTTGTTTAATTAAAGTTATTATGCATATGGGTATGAAACTATAAACAGGGAAGAAAGTAGCTGGATAGAGAAACTTCTTTTTTAATTATTCAAACTAATTTTATACCTTCGCAGGATATATAAAATTATGTATAGCTACATAAAGTATGTATTTTTATTTTGCTCTTTTTATAGTTTGAAATATACAAGATTACAAAACAAGAAAAAAATGTACGAGAAGCTGCAAATTGTTTAAGCACTCTGTAAGTAATGATCCCATTGGGAAATTTTTTATTTCCATTATTCCAATGTTTACTTTTTATTAAAATATTAAAAGGAAATTTTTTTTTTTTAATTAGGCACTATTTTAGCGAAATTTTCAAACCTTTCATAATAGTATTCCAAATATTTTATAAATAACATTTTATAGATATTTTAAGAAGGCTTACTCATATGTTTTGTCTAAATTCTGTTTTGATAAGCTACCATAAGGTTAAATAACCATCAATTTTATTAATATTTCATTAAAACATTAAAAGGAAAAAAAAATGTAATTAGGCACTATTTTATTGTAATTTTCAAATCTCACACAATATTATTCAAAATATTTTATAAATAACATTTTATAGGTTATTTATCATATAATATAGCTATAGATAGATGATCACAGTTTTCTCTAAATTCCATTTTCATAAGCTCCATAATGCTAAAACAACCATCTAGAGTTCTCTAGATGATTATGTTAATCTGGGCATTGGTTTCCAATACTAGTCCTTGAATTTTACACTCCCAGCTAGTGTATCCTTTTCCTTCAAACCTCTGAACTTTTTTTCCCATAGAGTTCTCTAAAATGCCATATTTCAAGGGGCGTTAGTTTCCAATGCTAGTACTTGGCTTGTTCTTTCTTTCTTTATCTTCCTCTTTTCCCAAAGACTGGGGGTAAGGTACGTGTCATGCATCGGAAAAGAAAAGCAGTAGAAGAATATGACAAAAGTCATATGCTATAACTGATCACATGACCAGTCTTCAACTGATTTTCTTAAAAATTTTGATGATAATCCAAACATAGGGAAAAACGCTTTTGTATTGGCAGTTACAAAATCTTCAAGCTCCTTATTTTGAATATTGTTAAAGTCTATTTGTTCCCTATTTGTGACTATATATATATATATATATATATATATATATATATATATATATATATATATATATATATATATATATATATATAACGGTATATATATATATATATATATATATATATATATATATATATATATATATATATATATGTAGCAACAACAATAACAATATATATATATATAACCAACATAATATATATCATAACTTATGTAATAGCCAATATATATATATATATATATATAACTATAATATAATATATATATATATATATATAATATATATGTCAAATACTATCCTCAGGTATAAAGGTAAATATATATATATATATATATAATATATATATATATATATATACTCTTCTTATACTATAACATATATATAATATATATATATATATATATATATATATATATATATATATAACAACAATATATATATATATATATATATATATATATATATATATATATATATATATATATATTATATATATGTTTACTTGTTATATATATATATATATATATATATATATATATATATATATATATATATATATATATATATATATATATCAGGTTTCAAAATTTTTCGAATGAAGCAGCTCTCTGGGTAGAACTTGATGCTATTATGTCAGTATTATGTGAATCATCATCACATAGTTATCATACCCCATTTATTTCTCAAATATTTTATAAACTTTCCAAAGGTGAAGTATTTTTTAATCTTTGTTCCTAATTAATAAATAAGATGCATTTTACATTATATGGTTTACTTTACAAGAAATTTTATTTAAATGTTTATATATACTAAATATATCGCATTCTTCATAGTCTTAATGTCCGTATACACCTTGATTTGTAACCTCTCTCCTCCAATGGCCTTTCTCCGACATTCTTCAAATATTTAGGCCTACCCACTTGTGTACCTTTTACAAATTCTATAGCTTCTACCTCAATTGTAAATCTCGTAACCCTTTTCATACACTTGAATTTCCAAGCAA
>JABUQX010021078.1:52500-60000 GCA_015478945.1 Trachelipus rathkii | reverse complement strand
GTTTTATGGATTTGCAACAGGCGTATGATAGAGTTAATAGGGAAGGTTTATGGCAGGTGTTAGTGATATATGGTGTTGGTGGTAGGCTTCTGAATGGAATCAAAAGTATGTATGACGATAGTGAAGCGTGTGTAAGAATAAATGGTGTCAATGGTGATTGGTTTAGGATTAATAGCGGAGTGAGACAGGGTTGTGTTATGTCTCCTTAGTTATTCAATTTGTATATGGATGGGGTTATGAAAGAATTCGAGTTGGGGATGGCAGGAAATGGTGTTAGAATGATGGAGAATGGAGATGAGTGGAGGGTGCCCTACCTATTATATGCGGATGATTTGGTTCTGTGTGGCGAATCTGAAGAGAGTTTGAGAGGATTTTTAGAGAGATTTGGCAGGGTATGTAAAAGGAGGGGTTTGAAAGTAAACGTAGATAAGAGTAAGGTTATGGTTGTGAGTGAGGACAGTCCTCAGTGTGAAGTTATGTTAGATGGTGAGCAGCTGGAGCAAGTGTCTGAGTTTAAATATTTAGGGTATGTGTTGGATGAGAAGGGAACGGATGAGTGCAGAGTGTAGTAGGAAAGTTGTGAATGGCAGGAAGGTTGCTGGTGCAATTAAATCGTTGGTGAATGTAAAGGGACTAAGTCTTGAGTGCGCTAGGGTCTTACATGAGGGTATGTTGTTACCTGTGTTATTGTATGGTAGTGAGACTATGGTCTGGAATAAGAAGTATAGATCTAAAGTTCAATGTGTTCAGATGGACAATCTTAGGAGCATGCTAGGTGTGAGAAGAATTAATAAAATGAGGAATGAACTTATTAGAGAGTTGTGTGGTGTGAAGAAAGGGTAAATGAGAGAATAAATGAAAGTATGTTGAGATGGTTTGGTCATGTGGAAAGGATGAATGGTAGTCGGTTGGTTAAGCGGATGTATAGTGGTGAGTGTGTTGGGAACCGACCGGCTGGGAGACCGAAGAGAAAGTGGATTGAGTCGGTGAACGAAGTCTGAAGGAGAGAAATGTGAGTTTGGCAGAGGCGAGAATAAAGGTGCATGATAGGAGAGAATGGCGGGGTTTTGTATGGGGGCATGGTTGTGGCCCACCTAGGCCAAGGGATGAACCCTTACATTGACGATTTACCATAGTGAGGGTCCGTCGCGGTCCCATGAAGCTCTAGGGTGGATTTTCTGTCTGTGACGAGTTTTCACTAATTAATGGTACAGAGGGGGCGGTAAGGCTGGGCTTTCTTTTCGACATTTGTCATATTCTCCTACTGCTTTTCTTTTCCGATGCTTGTAGCGCACCTTACTCCCAGTCTTGGGAAAAGAAGGTAGATAAAGAAAGAAAGAAAGAAAGAAGAATAAATAAAGTGCAATATGTTCAGATGGATAATCTTAGGGACGTTTTAGGTCTGAGGAGAATTGATAAAATAAGGAATGAATGTGTTTGGGAGTTATGTGGTGTGAAGAATGGCGGAAATGAGAGAATAAACGCAAGAGTATTAAGATAGTTTGGTCATATGGAAAGGATGGATCATAGTTGGTTGGTTAAGCGGATGTATAGTGGTGAGTGTGTGTTGAGTGAGAACCGACTTTTTGGGAGTTCGAAGAAAAAGTGGATTGACTCAGTAAAGGATTGTCTGAAGGAATGGAATGTGAGTTTTTGAGAGACGAGAAGAAGGATGAATAATAGGAGTGAATGGTGGGGATTTGTGAGAGGGTAGGTTTGTTGATCTGGTCCAGTGGATGAACCCTACATCGAGGTGATACCACAGTGAGGGTCCGTCAAGGTGTGTGAAGCATTAGGGTGGATTTTTGAACTGTGACGAGCTCTCACTTAGGGGTATGTTACACACACACCTCACCCCCAATCTGGGGAAAAGAGGTAGGTTGTTATGTGTGTATGTGTGTGTGTGTGGGATTATTATTATTATTATTATTATTATTATTATTATTATTATTATTATTATTATTATTATTATTATTATTATTAATGAACCCTAGGGTGGAATTTTGGCTGCGACCGTCTCGCACTTAAGGATGCCCTTTATATATCATGTTCTTCTACTTAGCTATTGTTTTCGGTGCATGTTGCGCACATTACCCCCCATCTGTGGGAACCTGTATGGAAGATAAAAAAAGAGATATTATTATTATTATTATTATTATTATTATTATTATTATTATTATTATTATTATTATTATTATTATTATTATTATTATTATTATTATTATTATTATTATTAAAGTAGTGGAAATTAGAAAATATTTTTGTTAGTTTGTTATATTTTAAGATTATTTATTAATATAAAATTTTTCCATATAGTTTGTGAATTGTTGCCAAGATTATTACAAGCAGAAGGTCTTGAGGTTCGCCCTAAAATCTTGCACAATTTATTAACAAAATCAATTGAATTTTACGTAGCTTACTCAACAACTCCACTTAAAGTTGCTCAGGTAATATGATTTGATCACTGAAAATTGGTTAATTAAAGGTTGACGATCAAGATTAGTCTCTTTAATCGAGTAATTAGCTTTTATTTTAGTTACTTTTTATTGCAGGCGAAGTTAGATGTTGACTCGGTAATTGAAGACCCTTGGCAAGATTTATTTTCAGTTATACGTTTGATTGGCTGGAATTTAGGATGGACTTTGGCCAGTGAATTTGATGTTGTTAGGTGAGAAATTATTATTATTATTATTATTATTATTATTATTATTATTATTATTATTATTATTATTATTATTATTATTATTATTATTATTATTATTATTATTATTATTATTATTATTATTATTATTATTATTATTAGTTTTTTCCACTCGTAAACTATTGTTTCAAAAAAGAGGTGTAGATCTGGGTGCAATATGTTAGATGGACAATCTGGGCCTGTTAGGTCTGAGGAGAGTTGATAAAATGAAAATGGATGTGTTAGGGAGTTGTGGTCTGAAGGAATGGCGGAAATGAGCGAATAAACATAAGTATATTTATATATAGTATTATTATATATATGATACTGAACAAATCTGGAAGCAAATGAAGGAAGCGGTTGTTAGTAGTGCAAAAGAAGTATGTGGATGTGCTAGTAGGAAGTAAGAATGTTAACAGTGAGTGGTGGAATGAAGAGGTGATGCAAACGGTTAAAAGTAAAAAAACTTGGTTGAGATAGTACTAAAAAGCCAATCATGAGGGGTTTCAATGGAAAGATAGCGAGAGTATATAGAGTCCTAAATCATACATTGGGAAGTCATAATGGGTGAAGATAATAAGTTTACAAAGAATAAAAATATTAGAATCACAAGTTAAGTAAGGAGTAAAGGAAATCAGCTTAAGAATAACGAATAGGGATGGTGCTTTCATAACTGATGAAATGGATATGTGAGGGGAGAGTGTGGAGGGAACACTTCGAAAATCTACATAACATTGGCAGTAATAAAGAGGTGATAGTGAATGTGTGGGTTTGATGGTGCAAGAAGGAATAGGTATTTTGAGGATGAGGTCATTAGTAAGGAGGAGGTAATGGGTAGAGTGAGAAAGTTGAAGAATGGTAAATCTGCAGGTATAGATGAAATTACTGGTGAAATGATCAAGAACGGAGGCGAGAGATGGTGATTGAGTGGATTTGGAAGTTGTGTAACAAAGTGTTTATGGAGGGTAGTTCCGAGGGATTGGAGGAGAGCAGTAATGGTACCCTTATATAAGGGTAAAGAGGTAAAGTGTAACTGGCCAAGATTACAAGGGAATTAGTTTATTGAGTGTTTGTAGGGAAGATATATGCTGGTATTTTAGTCGAAAGACCGCACCAGTGACTAGAAGAACTGATGGTGAAGAACAGGTGCGTTTAAGAGTGGTAAGAGGTTGTGTGTATCCGTGTGTATGTGAGATGAAATGATTGAGAAAATGAGGGAGAAAAGAAGAATAAATTGTATTTAGGTTTTATGGATTTACAACAGGCATATGATAGGATTAATAGGGAAGCTCTATGGCAGATGTTAGTGATATATGGTGTTGGTGGTAGGCTTCTGAATGGAATCAAAATTATGTATGACGATAGTGAAGCGTGTGTAAGAATAAATGTGTCAAAAGTGATTGGTTTAATATTAATAGCGGAGTGAGGCAGGGATGTGTTATATCTCCTTGGTTATTTAATTTGTATATGGATGGGGTTATGAAAGAATTAGAGATGGGGGGTAGCAGGAAATGGTGTTAGAATGATGGAGAATGGAGAGAGTGGGGGTGCCCTACCTATTATATACGGATGATTTGGTTTTGTGTGGCGAATCTGAAGAGAGTTTGAGAGGATTGGTAGAGATTTGGCAGGGTGTGTAAAAGGAGGGGTTTGAAAGTAAACGTAGATAAGAGTAAGGTTATGGTTGTGAGTAAGGACAGTCCTCAGTGTGAAGTTATGTTAGATGGTGAGCAGCTGGAACAAGTGTCTAAGTTTAAATAAATGTTGGATGAAAAAGGAACGGGTGATGCAGAGTGTAGTAGGAAAGTTGTGAATGGCAGGAAGGTGGCTGGTGCAATTAAATCGTTGGTGGATGTAAAGGGGCTAAGTCTTGAGTGCTCTATGGTCTTACATGAGGGTATGTTGTTACCTGTGTTAATGTATAGTAGTGAGACTATGGTCTGGAATAAGAGGTATTGATCTAAAGTTCAATGTGTTCAGATGGACAATCTTAGGAGCGTGTTAGGTGTGAGAAGAATTGATAAAATGAGGAATGAACGTATTAGAGAGTTGTGTGGTGTGAAGAAAGGGGTAAATGAGAGAATAAATGAAAGTATGTTGAGATGGTTTGATCATGTGGAAAGAATGAATGATAATCGGTTGGTTAAGCGGATGTATATTGGTGAGTGTGTTGGGAATCGACCGGCTGGAGACCGAAGAAAAAAGTGGATTGAGTCAGTAAAAGAATGTCTGGAGGAGAGAAATATGAGTTTGGCAGAGGGGAGAAGAAAGGTGCATAATAGGAGTGAATGGCGGGGTTTGTGAGGGTATGGTTGTGGCCCACCTGGGCCAAGGGATGAATCCTACACTGACGATATGCCATAGTGAGAGATCAGTCGCTGTCCCGTAAAGCTCTAGGGTGGATTTTCTGACTGAGACGAGAGTTCTCACTTAAGGGTATAGACGGAGCAGTAGGCTGGGCTTTCTTTTCGACTTGTGTCATATTGTTGGACTACTTTTTCTGTTTCGGTGCATTGAACACACCTTACCCCTTTTGGTGGGGAAAAGGTAGATAATGATTATTATTATTATTATTATTATTATTATTATTATTATTATTATTATTATTATTATTATTATTATTATTATTATTATTATTATTATTATTATTATATTATTATTATTATTATTATTATTATTATTATTATTGTGTGTGTGTGTGTGTGTGTGTGTATTATTATTATTATTATTATTATTATTGTATTACCTCCTCCCTACTAATTACCTCATCCCATAATACCTATTTCTTCTTACCATCAAACCCCAAACATTCACTATCACCTTTTATTACTGCTAATGTAATTCAGATTTCAGAGTGTTCCCCTCCACACTCTTCTCACATCCATTTCATCAGTCACGAAAGTTACCATCCCTATTCATTATTCTCTGAAGATTCCCTTTACTCTCTTTCTTAACCTTTCGTACTTCCTTCCAGAAGAGCTTTCTATTCCCTTGTAGGTCTCATTCATCCTCCTTCCAAACTGTTCATTTACCTCCTTTTCCTCCTACGTATGCAACTTTTAAGTCTTTCTTTTTTCCTCCTTATGTAATTCCAAACAGCTTTTTTGATACCTCATTATTGGATTTTAGCATATTCAATCGCTTTTTAGGCTTCCTATATTTGCCTCAGATTGGTCAGTTTTACGTTGTTCAACATTCAATGATTTATTTCCAAGTGATCTCAAATACTTTTCCTTATAACTTGACCATTTTCTAACTTCTCATTCTTAATTCTCCCCAATTCCTTCCTTTATATATCTTATCATTGTCCCCTAACCCAATCTTGTATAAAACATCATGATATGATATTTCTCTCCAACCACCTCCCATAGTTAACTTCCATCACTTATAATGCTTATCTCCTCTCCTTCACCAACACAAAATGAATTATACTTTTCACTTCGATACCATCTCTACCTACACCCCAACTCTCATATACTTATGAATAATCTTGTGCCTGAAGAATTACATATACACGTACCTCTCTCCTCACAGAAATCAAACACTTTCCTACCATTCTTATTTTTTCTCCTGCAACTAAAATGCCTGTTTGCCATTTCTTTTTCGATCACCTACCTAGCCATTTATGTCGTCCAACACAATAAAATCTAAACATTTACTCACTCAGTCAAAACATCATTTAGATTAATAAGAAAGTCACCTCCTCAACATCATCCTCAGATGGACCATATGTTATAACCACACATACCTTGACCTTTACACACATACCTTAACCTTTTCAAACCTAAATTTAACCATTAGAATTCTAGTACTCACACACACACAAAATCCACCATAGCTCTGTGCCACAGATCACTCATCAGAATTACAACCTCTCCCTCCTCTTCCTCCACTCCAGCACGTACATATTTCACCACACCACTCGTCTTCACCACTTTCCATTCATCTTTGTTTCAGTCACATCGAGCAAATCAAATTTACCATTTCTAAATACATCCATCACCTCTCTCCTCTTCTCCTCACCATTTATTCTTATACATTCCAAAGCAGATGTTTCATATGATTTATCCAAAAGATACAAAGGTTGCTTACGACGATCACCTCCATGTCCGAGGCTTGCAGAAGCATTCCTTGCAAGAAGAGATTAGTGGTAGTGGGTCGTAACTCAACTACCACTGTCCCCTTTAGTCGGCTCATACAAAACGCAGAATATACGCTTTGTGGAAATTTTTACTTCCCGGGACGCTGAATATACGAGATGATGTTGGCTGTGATCAGCAAAATTAGTGTTTTATAGTGCTTTTTTTTTTTTTTTTTTGTGATACTGATGGTCTTCTCCCGGTAAGAGGGATGGTAAGAGGATAAGATGGCGAACCATTGAGCACCAGAGTGTCATAGTATGTACCCCAACACTCAGAATGCTCAAGTGGGGTAAATCATCGGTCATTGGATGTACCCTACACCCCAAATGCCTCTTAAGACCTTGCGCAGAACTACGATTTGGGTATTCTTTCACCATTACATAGAGATGCCCGGACACAGTTATTATTATTATTATTATTATTAGTGTGTGTGTGTGTGTGTGTATTATTATTATTATTATTATTATTATTATTATTATTATTATTGTGTGTGTGTGTGTATTACCTATATAATAGTAAAAATATTTTTTCAACAAGCTTAAGTTTTGTTTTTATGGGAAATTCTACGTCAGCTGTACCATTGTTTCCCCTTTACCATTTCAGTAATGGGTAAATTTGGGACATAGCTATCTAAGCCATTAAGGCATTCAAAATTTAATATTCCAGGACCAGTGCCTT
>JABUQX010021078.1:42500-47500 GCA_015478945.1 Trachelipus rathkii | reverse complement strand
TATATAAAGGTACTAATATTGACCTCCTCCAATCCCTCGGAACTATACCCTCCATAAACGTTTTGTTATACAACTTCCAAATCCAATGAATCACCATCTCGCCTATATATATATATATATATACCTTATAATATATATATATATATAACTTATATATATATATATATATATATATATATATATATATATATATATATATATATATATTCTTTTTTATATATATATATATATATATATATATATATATATATATATATATATATATATATATATATATATATATATATATATATATATATATATATATATATATATATATGACTATATAATATGGTTTTGTGAGGGTGTAAATGAAGAGTTTGATAGATTTAGTAGAAAGATTTGGAGAGTGTGTAAGGATGGGGTTGAAGTAAACGCGTATAAGGTGTAAGGTTATGGTTATGGTGGACATTCCTCAGTGTGAAGTTATTCTATATGGTAATCAGTAATAATAAGATTTCACGATAAATATTTATTATATACAAGCAACGATGCTACGCATCTCTTGCTCCTAACGGAGCAAGCTTGTCCATTGAGCACTCGCTGCGCTCGCGCATTGGCGGCAAGGCTCACCCCGCTCGCTACGCTCGCGCATTTGCGGCAAGGCTTACTCCGCTCGCTACGCTCGCGCATTGGCGGCAAGGCTCACCCCGCTCGCTACGCTCGCGCATTTGCGGCAAGGCTTACTCCGCTCGCTACGCTCGCGCATTGGCGGCAAGGCTCACTCCGCTCGCTACGCTCGCTACGTTCGCCAAGATGAAACAGGGCAGAACACCATGCCGGTGGGCTCCCTTCGCTCGCTGCGCTCGCTACGTTCGCCCGTTGTTTTCCCGGCGGAAGAACTGCCCGACATTTGTGATGGTGAAACAGGACATATATAAATAGACTTTCTATTAAATTTTGCTTTTTTTTTCACTAAAGAAGGCTAATAATAATAATAATAATAATAATAATAATAATAATAATAATAATAATAATAATAATAATAATAATAACAATAATAATAATAATAATAATAATAATAATAATAATAATAATAATAATAATAATAATAATAATAATAATAATAATAATAATAATAATAATAATAATAATAATAATAATTATTATGACCGGACCGTAAAAAGTATCGCATTGACAAAAATATGGTGCTCCACATCATTACACAAATGGACACAAACCGGGATTTTTTGGCAAGTTTAAAATTAATAGGATATAGATATATGTTGGAAAAAGGAACGGATGATGCCGAGTGTAGTAGGTAAGTTGTGAATTGCAGGAAGGAGGCTGGTGCAATTAAATCCTTGGTGGATGTAAAGAGACTAAGTCTTGAGTGCGCTAGTGTCTTGCGTGATGGTAAGTTGTTACCTGTGTTAATGTATAGTAGTAAGACTATGGTCTGGAATAAGAGGTATAGATCTAAAGTACAATGTGTTCAGATGGACAATCTTAGGGGCGTGTTAGGTGTGAGAAGAATTGATAAAATGAGGAATGAACGTATTACAGAGTTGTATGGTATGAAAAAAGGGATAAATGAGAGAATAAATGAAAGTACGTTTAGATGGTTTGGTCATGTGGAAAGAATGGATGATAGTCGGTTGGTTAAGCGGATGTATAGTGGTGAGTGTATTGGGAATCGGCTGGCTGGGAGCCTCTCGGTAAGTGGGTGAACTGCTAAAAAGAATATCAAAATTATTATGAGTTTGGCGGGCGAAAAGATGGCGTAAAAAAACTGAAATTTCAGGGTTTTGTGAGGGGGTATGGTTGTGGCCCACCTAGGCCAAGGGATGAACCCACATTGGCGAGATGCCATAGTGAGGGTCCGTCGCGGTACCGTGAAGCTCTAGGGTGGATTTTCTGTGCGGCGAGTTCCCACTAAAAGGTATAAAAGGGAGGGTAAGGCTGGGCTTTCTTTTCGACTTGTGTTATATTCTTCTACTACTTTTCTGTTTCTGGTGCATGTTACGCACCTTACCCCCAGTCTTGGGGAAAAAAAGTAGTTGATGATGATGATGATGATATATATATATATATATATATATATATATATATATATATATATATATATATATATATATATATATATATATATATATATATATATATATATATATATATATATATACGACTGTAATTCTTAAAAAATATATATATATATATATATATATATATATATATATATATATATATATATATTGATATATGAGTTTTGATAAATGTAAATTTTTTTAGATTATATTTACAATAAATAATAATATCAATACGTAGGTAAATGATAAAAATAAAATAAAAAATATTGGCAAGTTAAAAATGCCAAAAGTACTTGCAAGTACCAAGCACAAGTACCAAGTACAAAAGGCTCAAGTACAAGTACAAGTAAGAGTACAGTGGTTTTAGAAATGTCAAGTACAAGTACAAGTACAAGTACTCCAAAAAATGTAAGTAAAAGTACAAGTACAAGTACAAGTACTTGTACTTGAACCTTTCCCTGATATATATATATATATATATAACGATGCGTAAAATTAAATCCAGTGTGGTGAGTTGTAGAGATACCATTAATAGGTTAAATTTGTCACAAATTTTTAATGACATGTTTAGATCTGAAAATATTGTGTGAGTGACTGGTTAATAGTTTACCAATTTCAACACAAAAAAATGTTTTATCCTTTGAAAACTGCTAGTAACAATAATCTTCTCTTGTTCTTCAAATTTAACATTCAAAATTTCGATTTAAATTTTCTTATTACCAGTTTTAGCTAGCTTTCACATCAAGTTCTCCCCATAAAATTCAAGTCCTTGACTTCTGAAAGTTTGGCTGTAAATTAAGAATGAAAAAGAAAGGCAGGAAAAAAGGAAAATCTCAATTGCCTTCATCTGGATCCCAGGCAAACTGTAAACGTTCGTTTAGTTCTTGTGACAGTGAGTAAAGATTGTCTATTTTTACCAACCAAATATGGCACCCATTTTATCTATCATATATTCGAATGAAAAGCAAACTGAAACTTGGAACTTGAACAGGAATCAATCCCAGTACAACTGGCTTTCTAGGACATGAAACCGTCCTCGCCATACCACCTGGAAACTTTAGAATTTTTTTCGAACTACTGTTTTGACATTTTAATGATTTACACTGTGAAGCTCATAGTGACCGTAGTATTGGGTCTTCACTTCTAAAATTTTGCTTACATAATTTTAGTTTTAAAGGCTTGGGTATCTGTGTGTCAAAATTGAGAGTGAGAACTTCAAAGTTATTAACTGTTATGTATTTTATTAAATAATGCATTCGTTTTTGTAATATTGTAATCGAAAATCTAATTACTTGAGGCTATTATATATTTGTAATGAACAAAAAAAAAAACTTATTTTGCTTTATTTTATTTAATTTACGTTAAAACTTTCCTAACCTTTTTCAGGCAACATTGTTATAGTTATTATTTATTTATCTTATTTAAATTGTTCAAAGGAATCTACTTGTCTTTACTCTCTCAGGAAGATAGGAAATTGAAATTTATTTTCGATGTTTATTTAATGAATGTCGTATGTAACGTAACAACCTGCGAATTTAAATGATAGTGTGCATAAATTTCTCATTTCATACAGCAATAGAGAATTGATTCTTCAGAAAATTCAGAACATGGTTGAGAGAGGCGCTCGTTTAGGCGGACCAAAAGGAGATAATGGTGAAGATGTGAGGGAAGTTCTTTATGTCACTATTACAATATTTTTACATGCTTTACTTGATTATACTCGACGGTTATGTCCAGATTTTACACACGGTAAAATTATATATATATATATATATATATATATATATATATATATATATATATATATATATATATATATATATATATATATATATATATATATATATATATATATATATGTATATATATATATATATATAATATATATATATATATATATATAATATATGTAATAATAATATATATATATATATAACTCTAATATATATATTCTATAATATATATATGTATAATATAATAATAATAATAATATATATATGTATAATAATATATATATATAATAATATATATGTAATAATAATATATATATATATAATATATATATTATAATATATATATATGTATATTTATATACACATATAATATAATATATATATTTCTTTTAATAATATAGAAAAATCATTTTATATATATATATATATATATATATATATATATATATATATATATATATATATTATATATTTATTTATACATAGATTTATATATATATATATATACAACTATATATATATATATATATATATATATATATATATATATATATATATATATATTTATATATATATATATATGAAGATGGGCGTAAATGAGAGAATAAACGAGAGTAGATTGGGAGATGGTTTGGTCATATGGAAAGGATGGATGATAGTCAGTGGTTAAGCGGATGTATAGTGGTTAGTGTGTTGGGAATCGAACCGGCTGGGAGACCGAAGGAAAAGTGGATTGAGTCAGTGGAATGCCTGAAGGAGAGAAATGAGTTTGGCAGAGGCGAAGAAAGGTTATGTAGGAATGACTTACTGGGTTTTGTGAGGTGTATGGTTGTGGGCTGCCCGGGGATGGGCCCACATTGACGAATATCACAATGAAGGTCCGTCGCAGTCTCGTGAAACCTCTATGGTGGATTTTCACAGCTGCGACGAAGTTCTCCTGAGAATTATAAAAGGGGACGGTAAAGAGGGCTTTCTCGACTTGCGTCATGTTTTTGTACTACTTTTCTGTTCTGAATTGTATGTATGTTATGCACCTCACCCCCAATCTGGGGATAGAGGAGGGGGTATATATATATATATATATATATATATATATATATATATATATATATATATATATATATATATATATATTATATATATATATATATATATATATATATATATATATATATATATATATATGTATATATATACG
>JABUQX010021078.1:0-37500 GCA_015478945.1 Trachelipus rathkii | reverse complement strand
CATTGAAAAAAAATGATAGGAAAAATGAGAGAGAGGAAGAAATAAATTGTATTCCAGGTTTTTAATGGATTTTCAAACAGGGGTATGATAGGGTTAATTGGGAAGGTCTATGGCAGGTGTTAGTGATATATAGTATTGGTGATAGGCTTCTGAATGGAATTCAAAAGTAGGTATGACGATAGTGAGGCGTGTGTAAGAATAAATGGTGTCAAAAGTGATTGGTTTAGTATTCATAGCGGAGTGAGGCGGGTTGTGTTATGTCTCCCTGGTATTCAATTTGTATATGGATGTGGGGTAATTAGAGATGGTGGTGGGAGGGGAGGGTGCTAGAATGATGGAGAATGGAAGAGAATGGAGGGTGCCCTACCTATTATATGCGATGATTTGGTTTTGTGTGGCGAATCTGAAGAGTTTGGAGGATTGGTAGAGAGATTGGCAGGGTGTGTAAAAGGGAGGGGGTTTTGAAAGTAACGTAGATAAGAGGTTAGGTTATGGTTGTGAGTGGGGACAGTCCTCAGTGTGAAAGTTATGTTAGTGGTGAGCAGCTGGGAACAAGTGTCTGGTCTTAAATATTTAGGGTATATGTTTCGGATGAGAAGGGAACGGATGATGCAGAGTTTTAGTAGGAAAGTTGTGAATGGCAGGAAGGTGGCTTGTGCGCAATTAAATCGTTGGTGAATTGTAAGGGGACTAAGTCTTTAAGTGCGCTAGGGTCCTACATGACGGTATGTTGTTACCTGTGTTATTGTATAGTAGTCGAGACTATGGTCTGGATAAGAAGTATAGATCTAAAGTTCAACTGTGTTCAGATGGCAATCTTAGGGGCATGCCTAGGGTTGAGAAGAATTGATAAAATGAAGGAATGAACGTAAGCACGAGTTTGTGTGGGTGTGAAGAAGGGGTAAATAAAGAGATAAATGAAAGTATGTTGAGATGGTTTTGGTCATTGTGGAAAAGGATGAATGATAGTCGGTTTTTAAGCAGACTGTATATTGGTGAGTGTGGTTGAAAACGCGACCGCTGGGAGATTGAAAGAAAAAGTCGGATTAATTCAGTAAACGAATGTCTGAAGGAGAGAAATGTTGAGTTTCGGCAGAGGCCGCCAGAATAAAGGTGAATAAAAGAGACAATGGCTGGGTTTTGTGAAGGGGGTATGGTTGTGTGGCCCACACTGGGTCAAGGGATGAACCCTACAAACTGCGATTTACCATAGTGAGGGTCCGTCGCAGTCGTGAAACCCTAGGGTGATTTTCTGATTGCGACGAGTCTTACTAATTAATGGAAAGAGGGGGGGGGGGGTAAGGCTTGGGCTTTCTTTTCGACTTTTTGTCAAATTCTTCTACTGCTTTTCTTTTCTGATGCTGGTTATCGCACCTTACACCAGTCTTGGGGAAAAAAGGTAGATGAAGAATATATATATATATATCTTATATATATATTATATAATATATATATATATATATATATATATATATATATATATATATATATATATATATATATATATATAATATTATATTTATTATATATAGATAATATAATAAGATCATGTGAAATGTAATAATTATATGCCCTAGAGCACTAATAAAACTTTTTTAAGTACTAAACTCTACTTTATATATTGTATAACTCTTTTAACATATTGTATTTACTGTATTTTTAAATTTAAATCCCCTAAAAAGACTTGATATATATGAAAAATAAGTAATTTAAAAAAAACAAAAATTTTGGCCATTTGGTCTTTTATTTAAAAAAAACGTGTTTTTTTTTTTTTTAAAAAAAAAAACGAACGGTTTTTTTTTAATCCAACCCTAGTGTAGAGTGCGCAAACATGCAACGTAATAATACAACTAGTTAAGTAAAATAATAATGAACCTAAGTGGAAAGAACCCCTTTCCGCGCCACAGTCTCCTTCCCTCATAGTGAGACCCGTCACACGCAAATCCTCCCAAAGCTTCACCATCCCAACAGACTCCTACTTTGTATTTCATCAAGGTTCATCCCTTGGGCCATCCGCCACTACCATGCGCCCTTACCTATTATGGCACCATTCTTCTATAATTGTGGTTAAATTCCTTATTCCTTTCCCTTCAGACACATTTTTGAACTCAATCCATTTTTTCTTCAAGTCTTCCAGCCGGGTCGCTTCCCAACGTCATCACTACACAGCTGCTTACCAATCGACCACTTCCAGACTTTTTCCAAATATTCACCAAAACTATTTAAACAATTCCCATTTATATTTTCATTTACTCCTTTCTTCACCCCACACTACCATAAGTTATTCAAAATTTTATAAATTATTCTACTATTCCAATAGTGTTTCGAAATTCAGATTTCTGGAAGTCAGGGATGTCAGGGAAAGTCCAGGGAAAAAAAATTGGTCAGGAAGTCAGGGAAACATTTTAAGATATGCTGAAAGTGGGAAATTCAAAAATAGTCAGGGAAATTTTAAATTTCAAACCATATGAAGAATGATCCATGAAGTTACAAAATTTTTGATTATATTTTTTTTTCCTTACTGTACTAATTGTGGAATAAGAGATGTATTTGATAGTTGAATGAAAAGGATGGGCGAAGGAATGACATTCCATAAATCTACTTCTATCCTGTTTCTTTCATTTTAGTTCACTATTACCTACTATTCTTCCTATTCCTGTTCGTAGAGGTTGATCCAAGTTTCATCCTTTTTAGATTGAAGGTGATTGGCTGTATGGAATGCTGGCGTCTTTAAGACTGTATGACTTATACTTAATCTGTTATATCTTTTCCTTTTTAGGGATTTATATACTTTTGAGGGTGTTTTTTTTTTGAGGTTTGACGAAGTGAATTTTGAGGATTTTTTGTGCAGTTGAAGGTATTTAATTATTTATTTATAAAATGACTTCAAACCAAAAAAAACTAAAACTTTGAAATCAGTTGGTGTGATGTCAAACTGACCCACAGTTTATCAGTGGTTGGTAAAGGACCTGATAGTTCTCCAGGCATACTGTAAAGTATGTTAAAAAGAACTTTGGATCTACACCTGATAGTTCCAAGGCGAAGTTTCACATTCAAGAGGGAAACTCATTTGAATTTAATCAAAACTCGCAGGACCAACCATCATTGAAAAACTTTTCCGTTATGTGTTCTAATAATACAGATATTAGTGAAAGTGTGTGTGCACTGAAAATTATGCTATTCCATCAACTTCTAACTCATACTCAACCGATTGTAATGACTCCTGAGTGTTCTATTAATAACCAACCCAAAATCAGTTTATCAATCAGTTTTATCTTTTTTGCATTAAAAGATGATGTTACAGGACCTGAAATACTATGGGCATTAAAGGTGGTGGATGATAAATGTCTTTAAACTCGTGTGCAGATATAGGGGAACATTTAAATTAATGTTTCCAGATAGTGTGGTAGCTTCAAATTTTTTAAAAATGGGGCCGATGAATGTAAATATGTGATTAACCATGGACTTGCTCCTATTTTCTAGAAAGCAAAAGCACAATACCCTCTACCTTGCAGTGAAGCTCATTCTAAACTTGAATTAAAAAGGCCTTCGAATTAAAATTCCAAAAAAATATTTTTTGGATTAGTGATTTGTCTTCTAAGAGAGTTGATTAGATTCTTTTTTTTTTTATAGTAAGTGGAATCAATATTAATCGTGGAATTGCAGCAAATTATTAATTTAGGATGATATTTTTCGCATGGAAATGCGACAGTGGAAAGGAGGGTTTTCTATAAATTATTAGCACATTTTACGTGGTAGATATCTGAAAAACTGTCTGGAATTTCTCAGACAGTGGCACAATGCCATAGATCTATGAAAGTATTATAAAGTTACTATCACTCAATAAATGTGAAAATGTAAGAGCTGCCATGGATGATATGAAGACAATTTCAAGGTCAAAACAGACCCAGAACCAAGAAGAAGAAGATAATAACAAGGTTTGAAAAAAGAAAATTATCCATACAGTTCTATAAACTTGAAGAGCAGAGAAAGATGTTAAAAACTGAAAGCTTTGACAGAGAAGAGACTCTATAAAATCAAAAATTCAGCAGATGCTTGAGAAGAAAAAAGTTAACCTAAATCTCCATTTAGAATTTTTGTGATCACAGTGAACGTTATTAACCTAGGCTATTAATTAAACACGTAAAATTTCCTTTTGTATAAATAAAACTGTTTTTTTTGGAAAAAATACAAAAGGAGTGGTTGGCGGCTATGTGGAAGGTATAGGCTGATTACTAAAAAAAATAAAATATTTTTTTAAATTTCAATCCATGAGTTATTACGTTTCTTTTAAGTAAATTTTCCTTACTAACTATATTCCACAAAGCACCTATCAATATATTTAAATTTGTTATACGCAAAAGTAACGAACAACAAATCTTTGGGGTTTCAGGCAGGAAATTTGCGGATTTGGTCAGCGGAATGTCAGGGGAAACGTGGACATAGAGCTCACGATTCACAGATCTTCAGTGTGAAGCCCGTTATCCATAGGAGAAGTGTAGAGTGTGGGCAGATCTAATCCGCGGGCACACACCTACTTTGACTTCTATATATTAAATTATGTTACAACATAGCATCAGGCAGGACCTAGTGCACTCGAGATTTAGTCCCTTTGCTTTTATCAAAAATTTAATTCCACCAGCCACCTTCCTACTACACTCAGCATCATCGTTCCCTTTTTATCCAACATATAGCTTAGATATTTACCTCCGACCTTGTTCCAGTTAACTCACCAACAATATTTCACCTGTGGACTCTCCTTACCCTACCACCATCACTTTATTTCAACACCTCCTTTTAACACACTCTGCCAAACTTCACCAATTTTCTCAAACTTTTCATCAGATTCACGCACATAAAACCCATCATTTCATATTATAAACAAGGAAACACCTCTACTTTTCTAACCTCCTCCTTCAGTCTAAGTCTCCCCTGGCAATCCCTAACTTAAATCTTTTATCACCACCACCTATACAATTAAATTCACATCTTTCACCTGGCGCACGGATCTGCCTATTAATATAAACCATTCTCCGTCCTCCATTTATTCTTACGATGATTTATCAATTCAACATACATACTTTTAATTCCACTTAGAAGGCTAAACCAAACACTATAAATAATTAAAGTCTACAAAGCATACTATAATTACTGTCATACGCCCTCTCTCATTTTCTCACTCATTTGCTTTTAATGTATTTGATCTACACATCTTACCACTACTCTAAATGCGTCTTGTCCTCAACATTCAGCACTCTTTCAACAACCAAATACCAGCACATTTTTCCCATTAACATCAATAAACTAATTCCCCCTTATAACTCTCAATTTATCGGAACTACTACTTCCACAAACGCTTTGTTCTCTTCGCCGCTTCATTACTCACGCTCCAGTCATCCACACCTTCATTCTTGATCATTTCTTTTTATATTAATTATGTATTTATTTATTATTATTATTATTATTATTTATATTTTATTAATTATATTATTATTATTATTATTATTTTATTTTTATTATTTCCGTTTATTGTTGTTCTTTTTTTCTTTTTCAGTGTTATTGTTATTTCCTTATTGCGTCGTGGCTATTATATTTTAATGCTTTATCTCTCTTTCCAGTTTTTTCCCCTCTTCTCATAAACGTCTTCCATATATCTCTTATGAAGTACTCTTCATTCCTGTTCCCTCCAAACACACTGGTTAGCTATTGAAACTGCGATAACCTCTGCGCCTGATCTTTTTGTCCATCTTAACTTTCCTCTCCCTTGGGTGAGGGTAGAGGTCATAAACGGATTTAATTTTGCTTTTCTCTCTGGGCCGCCAAATTATTCGGAGAACGCAGAACCATTTGCCTACCGCTGGGGAGGAATGCCCTTGGGTGTTACCCTTGGGGGCTCTCGTACTTCGTCTGTGTGAATGAACGGACAGCAGTCTTGTTTAATCATTTAGAGATGGTCTAGTGACAGCTGCAGTGTGTGGGCGCTTCTCAGCTCACAGGAGCTACGCACCCCAGTGGAGCAATCCGCACAGCGGTGTTCGTAGTTGGGGAAGGGGAAAGCTTTTACGCTCGAGGGATAACACTATAATTATTTCATATTCATCACTAGACTGTTACCTGTATTTGTGTTTTATTTTTTTTCGCGCATATGTGAAACGGAGAAAATTTTTAAGTAAAAATAAAAGAACAAAACATCTTTTTACAGAAAGGCCTAATTCAACATCAATCGGACTCCGAACCCGACCTCTTTCCGGCTATTTCATGTTCGAAACCAACACGGGACTTTAGCACCGGCCCTTCCTTGGCTAGAATGAAATGGCTAGTACTTCTCTTCTCCCACTTTCTTGTCCTATATAACACGTCCGTTTCTGAGAGCTACTACCGGACCAGCAGTGGTTGTTATGGCTTCTATTCACACACCGATGAATCTGGTTTGACACCTGCCATCCCAGGAGCCCCAGCGCCTGCAGGTTCTTGCACTTCAAAATCAATGCGAAAATCAAGCTATCACGTTCGGGCTCTCGAATCGCCCTTCTGGAGTCCCAGGTGTTACCTTTTATCTGCTTTATTTTTATTTGAATTTAGCTACTTGGCGAGTGATGACTGCTGCAAGCCATTTCATCCTCAGTGATACATTGGAGGCAGCTCTTCGATCAACTGAGGTACAAGCGACACCAATGAGGATGGACCCATTCTAGTCCGTGCCGCTTCCAGAACACAAAGCTAAATATTAACTTCCCTGTCGTCTCTCCAAACCGGACGATATCCTTAACACCTCCAAAAGTACTGTATATACTACAGTGTGTCGTTTTAGCGCATTGGAAAATATATTGCCTCGCTTGCTAAAACGACATTTGGCAATCACCAACGTCTACCTGTTTCCTTCTCATAAAGATAACCCCTCTATGCTGAGCCCTAGTCTCCTACTCACATCTGTACCTTTCCTTCCAACGGAGGTAAAACTCTGTTTTACTATGCACACGTTTCGTACTTACATTTCCTTCCCGAGGAAGTGTTTTAAATGCCATAAATTTGGCCATCCCTAGAAATATTGTAGATCATCCCAGATGTGGAAGTGTCTCCACACCACCTGTGATATTTCTTTTTTTGTCCAAACTGCAAGGATCCACATTCCTCATCTTCTATTCACAGTTCTTTCTTCATATTGGAGAAAGAAATTCTCGAACAGTACGCGCTTCATGAACTTGATCGCTGTGAAGCCAAGCACCGAGTAATAGAAACTATCTTGTCTTCCTTTTTATTTCGCTCAAGCAACAACTACTACCTCAAAGGCTGCCTCTAGCAATACACACAGCTTCCGTGTGTTGGGTTTGGGAACTTCTCAAATCTCAACATTTTCCTTTCAGACTAACATTTCTGAATCGGAGATTCCTTTTGTGGAGACCTGCTCTTCAGGGGAATTGTCCTCTCAATTCTCATTCCATGGTTAAAATAGATCAACATCCCCGCCGAAGCACACCTCTTTATCACATAAATTCCACATTGAGGAGATCCATGCTCCACCTGCAGAGAAAACTTCGCGTTCTTCTTCCTCCAACTCCGAATAAAAATTCTTCAGAATTCAGCAACAGACACTTATGTTGTCACTGACCTCCAATATATTATCTCGCGAGAACGCCCAGCGCCAGTTTCCCCAGGGAAGCAACAGGACGCACCGTCTGATGGTCCTGATAACCCATTCTGAGGTGGATCATCTCCGGACATGTTCGCGCCTTTTTTCATATCTAGTAGCAGATTTCTTGAAAACAAATGGACAGCGCTTATACCGAGGGACCTCTCTCGCTACTATCAAAACTTGCTCTCCACTTAAGACATTCCTGTGGCCAAAAAGAGATTAGCGAGGCAACTGACGCCCACTCGAATCTGACATCTCAAACGCCGCCTAGGTCTGACTCGTGTCATCGGTACTCTATCGAAACTTAGTGGGATGCCACCATGGACTCTTCCGACGACTTTCCAATCATGGGCAACCCCAAGTTGGCGTCAGAATCCCATCTGACGTGGAGTCTGAGGAAGTGGTGGTTAAAATCTTACATAGTGCTGATGTACTGCTGGTAGAGGTGGCTCTGCTTCGCGGGAGTTGGATGCTGGATGCTGGTGGGGTCATAAAAGTGGGGGAATCTTCTCTCCCTGACTCCGGTGGTTCGGGGCCCTCACCTGTAGAAGGACTTGGTTTCCTGTACCACAAGAGACCTTTACGAAATCGGATCCCACACATGACCCTCACAACGAGCCTTCTGACTCTCTCAATCAAAAAGAACATTATAGCTCTTCTCTTCAGAATTCTTCAACCAATGCCAACAACATTAATGAAGGGACCGTATTGGTTCTGGGAGGATAAATAATGAAAAACCTTGTGTACCTTTAGTGTACCTGACACCCAGCTTTACTAACATTAAGGAGACCCTTCTAGCATTATTCAGGAGTCTCCCTACGCCCATGTTAGTCCTTGGTGATTTTAACTTCCGCCACCCATTGTGGGCAGACTCTATAGTTCCTCCAGTGCGAAATGGATATTGGAACTTTGCGTGAATTCTCTTTGGGGTGCCTCAACGCAAGTCTCCCAACATTTGAACGTTTCGACACGGGTACTTCCTGTGTAGATATTTTATTGTGCTCGATCTCGGATATAGATCTTTTCGGGTGGAACCGTGGAAGTGATCACCATTCCTCTTTGGAAGTGACCTCTATCCGATCGTCATAACATCCCTAAGCCATAGCCCTCAGCACATCCATACTCTAGTTGACTGTAAGATTGAGCAGATTGGTTATCCTTCTATTAGGCCACTTACATCCCAGTTCTTCCTGTAACAACCCTATTCCAGTAGCTTTCACCTGCTTTCAGGAAACCAATCTCAAGTAAGCGGTAGATCATACTCCCGTTCCAATTGAAGCCGCAAATCAACTACTCTATGGTAGAACACAGATTGTGCATTTGGTAATTGTGAAAAGTGGTAATTTCACCGATTGTACAAGCAAACTCACGCCATCCGACCTGATTCTGTTTAAAGCTGCAGCAGCCCGATCAAGGTGTATCAACCGAAGAACAAGAAAATAGTATTTCCGCACCTACGTCTCCACCGTTAATTCTTCCACACCTTTATCTTCAGTATACAAGGTTGTGCGTAAAGTTTCCCGGAAGTTCTATAAAGATCCAATCATACTCCTTACATATGGCCCATAATTCTCTGATAATGTCTCTGCTCCGGGGATAGTTGCTAATGAGCTGGGTTTTCACTTTGCTTCCTTCCCTAAGGGGTCCCGTTTTCCAGAACAGATTTTTCAGTTCCATCTGGAAAGGACCCATATGAGCTGGGTTTTCACTTTGCTTCCTTCTCTGAAGGGTCCCGTATTCCAGGAATTTTCCTCCAAATGATTCGGTATTTACATAAAACGGCCTCAGCTTTCCTCCTTAGCTTATACAACAGAATGTGGGTGGAGGGTCGGGTCTTCCCTCCTGTCTGGTTGACAGCTTATATCGTACCCATTTATAAATCTGGGAAGTACTCGACAACCATCTACCCAACTCCTTAACCTGCAGCACGTGCAAGGTAATGAAGAGAATGGTGACTTCACTCCTCGTTCCCCCGTTAGATCAATTACATCTTTGACCATCATTTTGGCTTCCATTACCATACCTCTACGCTCTACACAGGATTCTCTCCTTCGTTTGAACCATGATGTGCGTGAGACATTTGTTTCTCAAAGGATGGCCTTGGCGGACATTTTCTTTATCTTGAAAAGGCATACGATCCCACATGGAGGGTGGGGGTTCTTCGAAATCTTCGCTCCCTGGACCTCATTGGACAACTTCCCCTTGTACTTCAGTCCTTGATGTCGGATCGCTCATTCCAAGACACCACCTCCAAACTCTCTGTTGGAAACGATCGAAATGCTCCTGTCCCTATCCGCAGACCTTCGCTCTGAATAGAGTTGAGAAAACGAAGATAGGATTGGAACGTCTGCTCATATATAGCACATCCATAGTCAATTTTGTTCTAGCGAGAATGATGCAGAGGCACAGCATAGTCCTTCTGTTAGCACCCCATGTCTTGGAGGTGATGTACCGCATGAGGTCCAACGATCGACGGCTGCTAGTTTTCAGATTAATGTGAAGAAGGTATGTACGACGGTTATCGAATAACAACCCTAAGAATCTAATCGTCGACTCCACACGAATGGGAGAACCGTACAGGTGTGATTCCGAATGTGATTGCAGTAGTCCTTCAAGTTTTTTTTCCCTGAAGAGAAAAGCTTTTGTTTTAGATGTGGAGAATTTGAAGCCACTAGCACCATACAAGAAAGTGTTGCCCCTGTGGCATACAACGCAAAATCATATACATAGAGCGAGCATTGGATCGAATTTGGAATGTTATCGGCTACTCCATGAAAGCTTATTTCGAAAAGTAACGCAATCAACACACTGCACCCCCTCTTCCATGACAAAATGTCATAACAGTGTTGCCACACCGAACCTGAAATGAGCTATCTGACATCAAGGATTGAGGAAAAGAAAAGCTGTTCCCTGAGGCCCAGGGAGTGAATGTTTCATAGAACCCACACCCTCATATGACTCTTCAAAATTAAAGAAAACAGCTAAGGTCATATGATGAGAAGCAAACGCCACACACACATCATGGTCCAAATGAAGGAGAGGATCCTGTGTAGAGCGATGGTAACAGAAAAGAAATTTAAGTTCTGAAGAGGCATGTAATTGATCCAATGTGGGAAGGAGAAGTGACATCACCTTCTCTTGTGTTAAGGTGATGGGTCGATGGCTGTTTGAAAAAGTTGGTTCCTTTCCAGTGAGGAAAGCTGAGGCAGTAGGAGGTTAAATACTGAGTCATCTGGAGGGAGATAGTTTTAATGCAACCTGGAATTCTGATCTTGTAAGTAGTCTGTTGTAATATAGGTCCTCAACCAGGTGGAACTGAAAAATCTGGAGTCACCATGTAAATAATATGTTGTAATATGGGTCTTCTCCAAGTGGAACAGAAAAGTCTGGAGTCTCTGCTGGTAAACGATTTGAATGAAACGGTTCGGGATAACGGGACCCGTCGGAGCAGGAAGCAGAGTGAAAATCCAGCTAATCAGCAACTATCCAAGAAGTAGAGATAACAGCAGAGGGTTGTGAGTCATATTTAAAGAGTATAGATGGATCTTTACAGTGTTTACGGGAAATTTTATGCACAACTTTGTACATAGAAAATAAAGGTAAGGAAGAATTAACGGCAAAGACGCACCTACGGAAATATTGTTTTCGTGTTCTTCGGTTGATACAACGGGATCGGGGTGATTCTGCTTTAACAAGAATCAGGTTGGATGGCGTGGAAGTTTATTTGAAAAGTCGGTACAATTTCCGCTTTTCACGATTAGCCCGTGCACAATCTGGGTTCTACCATGGAGTTGTTGATTTGCGGATCCCAGTGGAACGGGGAATATGGTCTACTGCTGCCATGAGAATTGTTTCCTAAAGTAGGTGAAAACGTCTTCCAGTGACGGGAATAGTGCTGTTGCTGGAAGGAAGGGGATGTAAGTGGCCTGATGGAAAGATAACCAATCTGCTCAATCTTACAGTCAACTAGAATATGGACGTTCTGAGAACTAGGGCTTAGGGATGTTAAGACGATCGGGTAATGGTCACTTCCACAGAGGAGAGGTAACCTTTTCCATCTGAAACAACCTATAGTTGAGATTGAGCACATCGAGATGTCGATACAGGAAGAAGTGCCTATGTCAAAACGTTCAAATGTCGGAAGACCAGTGATAAGACATCCCAAAGAGAATTCCTGTAAAAGTCCTAGTATCCATTCCTATCCCGAATTGGGGGAAGCTATAGAGTCTGCCCACAATGGGTGGCGGAAGTTAAAATCACCAAGGACTAACATGGGCGTAGGGAGACTCCTGAATAATGCTAGAAGGGTCTCCTTAATGTTAGTAAAGCTGGGTGTCAGGTACACTAAAGGTACACAAGGTTTTTCATTATTTATCCTCCCAGAACCAATACGGTCCCTTCATTAATGTTGTTGGCATTGGTTGAAGAATTCTGAAGAGAAGAGCTATAATGTTCTTTTTGATTGAGAGAGTCAGAAGGCTCGTTGTGAGGGTCATGTGTGGGATCCGATTTCGTAAAGGTCTCTTGTGGTACAGGAAACCAAGTCCTTCTACAGGTGAGGGCCCCGAACCACCGGAGTCAGGGAGAGAAGATTCCCCCACTTTTATGACCCCACCAGCATCCAGCATCCAACTCCCGCGAAGCAGAGCCACCTCTACCAGCAGTACATCAGCACTATGTAAGATTTTAACCACCACTTCCTCAGACTCCACGTCAGATGGGATTCTGACGCCAACTTGGGGTTGCCCATGATTGGAAAGTCGTCGGAAGAGTCCATGGTGGCATCCCACTAAGTTTCGATAGAGTACCGATGACACGAGTCAGACCTAGGCGGCGTTTGAGATGTCAGATTCGAGTGGGCGTCAGTTGCCTCGCTAATCTCTTTTTGGCCACAGGAATGTCTTAAGTGGAGAGCAAGTTTTGATAGTAGCGAGAGAGGTCCCTCGGTATAAGCGCTGTCCATTTGTTTTCAAGAAATCTGCTACTAGATATGAAAAAAGGCGCGAACATGTCCGGAGATGATCCACCTCAGAATGGGTTATCAGGACCATCAGACGGTGCGTCCTGTTGCTTCCCTGGGGAAACTGGCGCTGGGCGTTCTCGCGAGATAATATATTGGAGGTCAGTGACAACATAAGTGTCTGTTGCTGAATTCTGAAGAATTTTTATTCGGAGTTGAAGAGGAAGAAGAACGCGAAGTTTTCTCTGCAGGTGGAGCATGGATCTCCTCAATGTGGAATTTATGTGATAAAGAGGTGTGCTTCGGCGGGGATGTTGATCTATTTTAACCATGGAATGAGAATTGAGAGGACAATTCCCCTGAAGAGCAGGTCTCCACAAAAGGAATCTCCGATTCAGAAATGTTAGTCTGAAAGGAAAATGTTGAGATTTGAGAAGTTCCCAAACCCAACACACGGAAGCTGTGTGTATTGCTAGAGGCAGCCTTTGAGGTAGTAGTTGTTGCTTGAGCGAAATAAAAAGGAAGACAAGATAGTTTCTATTACTCGGTGCTTGGCTTCACAGCGATCAAGTTCATGAAGCGCGTACTGTTCGAGAATTTCTTTCTCCAATATGAAGAAAGAACTGTGAATAGAAGATGAGGAATGTGGATCCTTGCAGTTTGGACAAAAAAAGAAATATCACAGGTGGTGTGGAGACACTTCCACATCTGGGATGATCTACAATATTTCTAGGGATGGCCAAATTTATGGCATTTAAAACACTTCCTCGGGAAGGAAATGTAAGTACGAAACGTGTGCATAGTAAAACAGAGTTTTACCTCCGTTGGAAGGAAAGGTACAGATGTGAGTAGGAGACTAGGGCTCAGCATAGAGGGGTTATCTTTATGAGAAGGAAACAGGTAGACGTTGGTGATTGCCAAATGTCGTTTTAGCAAGCGAGGCAATATATTTTCCAATGCGCTAAAACGACACACTGTAGTATATACAGTACTTTTGGAGGTGTTAAGGATATCGTCCGGTTTGGAGAGACGACAGGGAAGTTAATATTTAGCTTTGTGTTCTGGAAGCGGCACGGACTAGAATGGGTCCATCCTCATTGGTGTCGCTTGTACCTCAGTTGATCGAAGAGCTGCCTCCAATGTATCACTGAGGATGAAATGGCTTGCAGCAGTCATCACTCGCCAAGTAGCTAAATTCAAATAAAAATAAAGCAGATAAAAGGTAACACCTGGGACTCCAGAAGGGCGATTCGAGAGCCCGAACGTGATAGCTTGATTTTCGCATTGATTTTGAAGTGCAAGAACCTGCAGGCGCTGGGGCTCCTGGGATGGCAGGTGTCAAACCAGATTCATCGGTGTGTGAATAGAAGCCATAACAACCACTGCTGGTCCGGTAGTAGTCTCAGAAACGGACTTGTTATATAAGACAATAGGTTGGGGAAGAGAAGTACTAGCCATTTCATCAGCAAGGAAGGGCATCGAAATCCCTGTTGGTTTTTGAACATGAAATAGCCGGAAAGAGGTCGGGTTCGGAGTCCGATTGATGTTGAATTACGCCTTTCTTTAAAGATGTTTTGTTCTTTTTATTTTTAACTATAATAAATTTTCTCCTTTTCACATATGCGCCGAAAAAAATAAACACAAATACAATAACATCTATGATGAATATAAATATTAAATATCCCCGAGCGTAAAAGCTCCCTCCCCAAACCACAACCTGTGGGATGGGCTATGGGTGTAGCCTCGGAAAAGCCCCCAGAACTCAGCGTCCGGACCCTAAGATGATAAAGTAAGGCCGTTCATCCTACGATACGATATACGCAGAGCCCAAGATTTAACACCCAAGTGTGGGACATCCTCCTCAGCTGTTAGTCAATGTTCTGGTCTCCAATAATGGGCGGCCCGGAGAAAGGCAAAAATAATCCGTTTATGACCTCTACCCTCACCCAAGGGAGAGGAAGTTAAGATGGACAAAAGATCAGCGCAATGATCGCAGTTCAATAGCTACCAGGTGTTGGGAGGGAACAGGAATGAAGAGTCTCATAAGAGAGATATGGAGTACGTATGAGAAGATGGGGAAAAAACTTGGGAAGATAGATAAGCATAAATATAATAGCCACGACTGCAATAAGGAAAACAATAACACTGAAAAAAGAAAAAAGAACAACAATAACGGAAATAATAAAAATAAAAATAATAATAATAATAATAATAATAATAATAATAATAATAATAATAATAATAATAATAATAATAATAATAATAATAATAATATTGAAATGATCAAGAATGAAGGTGTGTTTGTGATTGACTGGATAGAGAAGTTGGGTAACAAAGCGTTTGTGGAAGTAGTAGTTCCGATAAATTGAGAGTTATAAGGGGAATTAGTTTATTGAGTGTTAATGGGAAAATATGTGCTGGTATTTTGGTTGAAAGAGTGCTTGAATGTTGAGGGACAAGGCGCATTTAGAAGTGGTAGATGTGTAGATCAAATTTTTACATTAAAGCAAATGAATGAGAAAATGAGAGAGGCTTTTGACAGAATTAATAGGGAAGCTCTGTGGCACTTGTTAATTATATTTGGTGTTGGTAATAGGCTTCTGAATGGAATTAAAAGTATGTATGTTGATGATAAATCATGCGTAAGAATAAATGGGAGTGGAGCGAGAATGGTTTAATATTAATAGCAGAGTGAGGAAAGGATGTGAATTTAATTTGTATTTGGATGGGGTGATAAAAGGTTTAGAAGGATTGCCAGGGGAGGATACTAGACTGAAGAAGGATGGTAGAAAGTAGAGGGTTCCATGTTTATTATATGCATATGATTTGGTTTTATGTGGTGAATCTGAGGAAAGTTTGAGAAAATTGGTGAAGTTTGGCAGAGTGTGTAAAAGGAGGTGTTTGAAAGTAAATGTAGATAACAAGGTGATGGTGGTAAGGAGAGTCCACAGTGTGAAATATTGTTGGATGGTAGTTAGCTGGAACAAGTGTCGGAGGTTAAATATCTAAGCTATATGTTGGATGAAAAGGGAACGGATGATGCTGAGTGTAGTAGGAAGGTGGCTGGTGCAATTAAAAGTTTTGGTGAATGCAAGGGGACTAAGTCTCGAGTGCACTAGGGTTCTGCGTAAGGGTATGTTGTTACATGCGAACATATATAGAAGTGAAAGTATGGTGTGGAATAAGAGGTATAGATCTAAGGTGAAGTTTGTTCATATGAATAATTTTATGGGCGTGTTCATTATAGAAGAATTGATAAAATTTTGAATGTACGTATTAGGGAGTTGTCTGGTGTGAAGAAAGGAGTAAATGAAAATATAAATGGGATTGTTAAAGTAGTTTGGTAATATTTGGAAAGTCTGGATAGTGGTCGATTGGTTAAGCAGCTGTGTAGTGATGCGTTTGGAAGCGACCGGCTGGAAGACTTGAAGAAAAAGTGGATTGAGTCAAAAAATGTGTCTGAAGGAAAGGAATAGGAAATATAGAAGAATGGTGCATAATAGGTGTATGTCGTGATTTTCTAAGGGGGCATGGTAGTGGGGATGGCCCAAGGGATGAACCCTGATGAAATACCAAAGTAGGAGTCTTTTTTGTGATGTGTGAAGCTTTGGGGAGGATTTTGGCTGTGACGGGTTCTCACTTATGAGGGAAGGAGATGTGGCGCGGAGGGGTTCTTTTCCACTTAGGTCAAATTTTTACTTTAATTAACTAGTTGTATTTACGGTTGACATAATACTAAATGCTATATGCCGGTTCTATAGAATAACATAATTATTATACATTATATGTGAGTATATTCAATAATATTAAGCATTGAAGATAATAGCTGTGATGATTAAAAAACTGATTTAGGTCTTTGTGGGAATGTTTGTATTTTATTTTTTGTCGTGTTTTTCCTTTGTGTGTGGAGTAAAAGCGAAAGGAGAAGAGTGTCAATAAAAGGTCTAGTTTTAAATTTTATTGTAATGGACACGTTGGAAAGCCAACTATATTAATACCTATATAATAATGATATTACAGGTGGTGTACGGGAACCCTGGACTGGTAGTGTTATGTGAGTGTTCTTGTCAGGAATGGGGTGGGCTAGGATTTTCTTATGGCGTGTTTTGATGGTGGGTGCAGGTTTATATAACTCAATATTTGCGTTAGGGATACTTGTGTGTGTGCTGATAAGTATGTGTGAAGTTGCTTTGGATAGGAGTTGGCCTCTATGATTGAGTGTTAAAAGGAAGTGGATTAGAGATTTTCGTGTATGTAGTGTAAGTCTCGACTGTGTGGAAGTTTCTTCATATAATCTTTACATTGAAACTAAGCTTTCTTTTGTATTTTGTAGGAGATGAGGATGTTCACTCGTCAAGATTTATTATTTTTCTCTTGTTAAAGTTACCTCTTGATGGTTTTGGTTTTCGTAACAAATAGATTTGCGCTTTGTATAATGTTTTTGCAGGCCGTTGTAATGTATTGGTCAAGGTGTTAGTTTTTATATAATTTGTCAGTTTGGCTGGTCGAATTGTTTTTGATTTGAATTCTTAACAATTGTTGATAGTTTATGAAGACGCTTTTGGTGAGATGAATAGATGGTACTGGATGTAGTAAGAATATAGTATTATGTGTTCGTACAATTTGCGTGTTCCTGAATGTTTAGTTGGATTAGAAGTTTTAAATTCTGTGCCTGTGTTGCCTAGATATGTGTATGGTTGTTGTTCTTTTGATCTATTGTTTAGGTCAAAGATCTTTTGTTGATTCAGTTAAGCTTGTGTTGAGTTGTGGTTCCTTGACTAGGAAATAGTGTCTGTATTTGATGGGTGTGGCGCGAAATAGTCGCTAAGATATACTATTATTTTCTGGTTTAAGTATTGTTGGGTGGGCACTCTGTTAGCTCTTCTTTTATGGCTGTTTTTCTATTTGCAGAGTTTATATGGGTTCTCCTTTTTGGATTTGTTGTGTGTGGCGATTTGCGAGAGTTTTGAGAGGCCCAGATAGCGAGATTTGTATGCGCAATGTGTGTGTGAATTAGTGCTTCTAGAAAAGTTATTTCTGGTTGTTATTGGGTCAGTTCATTGGTTGTGATATTCGTAGACTCTGATCAGCAATATATTTTGGTATAGAATTTGTGAATTGTATGCTCTGAGAATAGTTGAGAGGCTCATATAGTATGAATGGTAATGAATATGTATGTAATTTCCTTTTTTATCTATTTGTTATATTTGATTATTGTATGAATTTAATATCATTTTTCTGTGATTATTTTTTTGGAATTGTAACGCAGAGATATGAGACTAGTTTCGCCGTGTAGTAGGACATTGTTGTTTGCTCGTGAGAGAATATTAAAGGTTTGGTCTTTGGTTATTCCTTAGTCTACCTTAAGTTTTATAATGTCTATAGGGTTGTCGCTTGGTAGTGACCATATAGCTCTTTGCACTTTCTTCAGCAGATAATTGATGGTGTTATTTGGTCCTTTTTCAAATTGTTGGTATTTTTTAAAAACAGTAGTGTGGTTGTGTTTGTTTAACATTATTGTGTTTTTATCTTACATCTGTCTATTCCCACTTCTGTTTGAGTCAATTCTTGGTGTGATGAGAACTCTATATTATATTGTCTCTTATAGTGCCTATCGAGTAAATTTTTAGTTTATGTAAGTCATACTTATTTAAAGAGTATACCTAACCATGATTTGTGTCAATATATTTCCTGAATTCTTTTATATCTATTCATATAATTTAATTCATTTGATAGATCTTATTTTTGGAATATAGGATATATTTGTTTAGCTGATCTTTTCCCAAACAAATCAGCAAGATACTGAACTGTTTATCTTTTATATTTAAGAGAGAGATGAATATTAAGGCGTTTTCTATTTTGTTAGTGCGTTCTCATTCAGGGTCACAAGTGCTCATCTAGCGCCTGGCAGAGACTTGTGTCAATATTGTTTGGTGTCATAGGCTATCTTGAATGTTTCGTAATCTTTGTCATGTGTGCAGAAGATTTTGAAGTGCTGTTGTTTTGGTGTATTTTTTGTAATGATATTACTAGCGTTCGATGTCAAGTGTATCAAGTTGATGGGTAATCCTGTGCAATCTGTTTATTGGTGGTGTTCTGAAAAGAGTGAACGAGTGTAATTATATTTCTTCTGACAGTTCTAAATTGAGTGTACAATCGATAAGATGACCTTCTTTTGATGAAGGAATATTGGGTGTGGATTGGACAGTTCTACTCTGGAATATTGGTGCTGTTCTTTGTGTCTTGGAAAAAGATCGTGTGATCATTTAAGGTTTGCTTTCATATTGGAGAGCACTGGGGCGCGTTTTTAATGCTTTTTCATGTGGTAAGTCTATATGTGTTGTTTGAGCGTTCTCACAAAGTTCAATGGGATGCGCTTTGTCATGCTTCGATGAAGTATTTTTAAACCATGTTGACGGTTCTAATCGGGGCTGACTTAACATATGCGTTTCTTAGAGATTGATAATTAAGGAGTGGCAGTATTTAATTCTGAATTATAGTAGACGAATCTTCTTACAATGTTATGAGCTCTTAATTAATGGTACTGGTTAAGAGGACGGTGAGAGATAGGTGTAAATCCATTCTTTTTTTCTTGCTGTGGGTACTCTTTCCTTTCGATCTTTTTCGCTCTTGTTTCTTATAACTGCATAATATATGGGTCTTAAATGGATGTTATATTGCTCAAGACTTTCGTAATGGTGGTAACCCAATTCACGTTGGGGGCAGAAGAGGAAGGTGCAGAAATGAATTTATTTATTATATTATATTATTATTGTAATTTATATATCTATACTATTTGGGCATACTCTCCATAAAGTACTGTGATTGAAAGTTTGGTCTTGTTATGTAGTGCTTATCCTACTATTGGTGAATCTTTTAAAAGTCTTCTTATTAATATTCTTACTGCTCCATGATATAGTTACTTATTATCTTCTATAATAGCAATTTAATAAACTTGTATTTAGTTTTCTCTAATATGATTCCATGTTATTAGTCATCTAATGGTTACATACGCGTACGGTGCATTAATTACAATTGTCAAACAAACTATTGTGGCAAGATAATTTGGATTGTTTAAAATCACTCGACTCCTAATCAAAATCTTCTATATTTACTCAGTGCTTTATATATTTCCTCCCACGACTTCTTATTCTATAGAGTTGACCATCTATCGTTCTATTATCCGTATTGTTTAAGGAATCTTGTGCAAAAGTGTGCTCCTCTTCGTGTAACGAACCAGAGTTTCTGTTCTTTGTGGCTTGATATTTTTTGTATCTAGATTTTGAACTATGGGCTGTTTGGTTCTTGAAATGGTCTAGTTGTGTTATGTTTACATTTGCTGGTTGTAAGATAAGGCTGTCATGTAATGATTGCATTTTTTACGTGTTTCTAAGCTTTTAACTGATTTCGAAGTAATTTATCACCTCTTATTGCACATGGTTCTTGTTAAGGTTTGAACTGTTTATGTTTAAATATTGTTTTTGCACTAACTTTTGAGAGAGATGCGTCGTGGGTGCGTAGTGTTTGTTTTTAATTTCATGAATCGATGCATGATAATATTTGGTGATTGTAGCTCTGGTGATCTGGCTCTTTGTGAGCTACTGCTCTTCGTTCGTTACTCTTTGTGTCTTGTAGAGAGTGATATTCTAAGGCGGGTGTGTTTATATGTTTTATTGGAAATTGTTCTAACTAAACTAGCCTAAACTAGCCGATGATTCCTAATACGGTTACGACGCGGAAATATTTTGTGCTTTGGATGGTGTTATTGGAAACTCATATATGTGTCTTTTCTGTGTAACAAAGTTCTGGACAGTGATGGACCCGAGTTAGTTCGGTGTGAATTGCTTTGCTTATTCCTCTAAATCTCTTCTCTTCACTTCACAAGCGCAGGGTGATTTAACCAATGCAGGTTGCTCTCATTTAATGTGCACATAGTCCTTTATGTCCGTGCGTCTTGCCTGTGTCTACGTATTTTTCTTATGTTGTTAATCCATGTCTTGGTTTTGATATGCATTTATCGTTATATATTAAATATAAATACTCATGTCGTGGCTACAAATTCTTTTTAAACTCTTTTCGTTTTTCATATTTTGATTATTTTTGTTAAATAATCATTTTCATCAATCATGTGTCCTCGATTAAGACCATACACTTTTTGTGTGATATACGGAGTCTTTCTTTATTCTTCTAATTCTTTTCATTCTCCTATGTTAAATTTGATAGTCCTAGTTCGGCTGCAAGCTAACTTGTTGGGCCTGTCACCTTTCTATGTGTACCTGACTCAACTATGAGCTGTCCTTTAGCCTGTAAGTTTTAACGAATTCAATTACTCTATTGCGAATTTCCTGATTTATTTGGGATAATGTCAGACTACTGTTTTATGATAAAGAGCTCGCATTCCTGAACATGTTATGTATTAGTAAGGAGTTGTTGCATTCTTTATATGCTTTGGTACCAATGAACTTATGATTATTGTTGTACTCCTTCTCAAAATGCTTAATAGAGCATTGCATTTATTTGTTCATGTCTGTGTGTGAACCATCATACTGTGGAATTAATATGGTATGATATTTCGATAACGGAGTAGTCGTTCTCTGATTACTATAACTTTTAAACTCAACTTCTTGGTCGATTGTATCTTAATGGCTCTTTATATTTGGAAACTCTCGCGATATTGATAAATCATCATATTGCTGTATATTATTATCAATAATCTACTTTATCGCCCATTTTCATTGTTATAACTATTTATTGTTATAGGTTATTGTTACATTCGTAGTCCATCAGTTTGACCACATGTTTAACCTTAATCTATCGTGCACTAATAGTGTGTGTATGAATATATTTTTTTTTTTGGCTCTGTAGTTTAGTTATGACCTTAGTGAGATATATGATAGAGATACCTCTAGTGTGGTGTCGTGTGTAAGTATATTGAATAGGAAAAAATGCTATCTGTAGGTACGTGTGTCTCTCTATTTTTGTCAATTTTTTATTTGTATATCTACCTGTCATTTCATTCAAATCTGTATTTTTTGTGCAGGTCTTCTTTGACTAATGTCGGGTGAGATTTACGTCTGTTCTTTCTGTGTGTACGTTGTCATATTTTTTCTAGTATCTATAGGATATTTCAAGCTGCGTGATTCCTCTTTTTATAAATCTTTTGTACTGTAGCAGTCTTGTGCGTTATATATTTTCTTTATCTTTATCAAATTGTGGTTTGTATATTACTAAGGGTTTACATTGCTTTGCATCTTTTTTGAAAATCTGAAATCTTGTCTAAAATTTAACAATTTTTTCTCATTTATTTAAAAACGCTTTTATCGTAATGATTCTTGTGAATGCAGTGTTTCCTGTTTCGTTATTGTCCTTCTATTGTTTCTATTTTTCCGGGTTTATCTAAACACATCTTTGCCATTAGCCATTTGTTCTCCTACTAATAGATAAATTTTTCCCTACACTTGTTTTTGTGTATTGCTCTCTTTTGGCTTAACATGTAAGCTTGCTCCGATAATCTTTTCTGCTTTTCATGAGAATTTTATTCTTGATGTTGTACTCATACACATAATTTGTTGCGAATTGCACGTGATGCTTGAGCGCACTCTGCGGAACTTATCTCGTACGAGGTCGAGAATTTACTCTATTCATTTGAAACCTCTATACACAACTTTTGACCTTTCCAGCTTCTCTTCTTGCGAGTTTTATCTAAACTCTATACCCATGCTAGGTCAATATCCATATCTATTGGCGAGAATGGTGTCCATCGTGTGGATAATAACTTTACATAACTTACTTATAATTTTGTTTCAAGGAAATACTGTATTTGATATATCATAAAAGTGTTTTCTAAGATATGTAGTCGTGCAATGAAGAATACTGTATCTGAAGTGTTTTCTGGACCTTGATTAGGTAGGCCCTTTGTACGGTATATGAGAAGGTTAGTCTGGTGCCCGTTCTAGCCTGCAGCTTAGTAAAAGCTGATATTATGTGGATTCACGTTTATAAAGTGAGAATTGGCTCGGCTTCACCTCCTTTTGGACTCGGGTTATGGTGTTAGGTACATGCTCCTCCTAACTGTCCATATTTTTCAAAGCACACTAAGCTTTGCTATGCTAGACATACTACATCTCAATTCTCTTGCTTTTGTAAGAAATTGAGTCTTCAACTATCCTATGGTGTGTTAAATAGAATCTGTCATTGTTTAATATTCATGTTTCTCAATCTATTTTTCTTTATGGGTATTATCAATGAGCCATGAATATGGTTTTTGAGCCTTTCGATTGTGCCCTCTTATGGCTTAGTCTTCCTGGCATCATTATCGTCGTCGGGGGGCCTACACATTTGTTGTCTAAACGTGGTTTTTCCTGCCGAAACGTGATTTTTGTGCTGCAGTTTTGTAATTCGTTTCGTTTCGTTGTTTACGTCGTGCCGCACTCTTTCCTTAGGGCCTTTGTTTGATCCGGTGTTGTGCTTTCTTGTTTTGATTCATTTTTTTTCTTTTTTCAGAGCGAGCTCTCGCCATGGGGGAATAATTGCAATTAGGTCTTGCGGTTGTGTTGTTAACAGTTGTGTTCTTTCTTTTATTTCTCTATTGCTTGCAACTCTTTTGAACAGGCCCTGCTCGCGGTTGAGTTGTGTCGTATATTTGGTTTATAGTATATAATTTTTCTTCTAAACTTTATTTTTACCATTTTTTATCTATTTCTCATTAAAATCTACTACCATAATATACCCTTTTACTAAACTTGCTTAGGTATCTTATCTAAGAATAATACTTTCTAAGTCTACATATTTTTCAAGTAAATTTATATTAATCTTGATATTACTTGTGTGTATTTTGGGTGTTTATATTATTGACTTATATATATAATATTATAATAATGGCTGGTATAAGTATATATATATATAATATATATTCTATTGAGTGGTAGGACGTGTTGCTTTTATTTTGAAATTGGCCTGCCCTGAGATAATATATTTGTGCAAGGTGTTTATGAAAGTCGGGTTATGACACTACTTTAGACACTATTTAGTGGTTTTCTGATTGGGTACAATTATCGGTTATGATCATCTTATGCCTCTATTTGTGGGAGTGTAACCACGCTGTAGAATGTTTGGTGCTTCTGAAACTTTAACTGAGAGGAAATCTGTTGTGTTACTGAAGCAGAGGCAGGAGATAGAATAGGGTATTATTTTACTTATATTTTTTTTTTAGTTATTTATTGTTTTTAATAGTATTGCATTCAATCCGGGTGGGGGCAATTTGTGCGTTATTATTTATATGGATGGTATTTCATCTTCTGGTTATATAACTCTTAATTAAGGTTATTTATTTTATTTAAAATATTATATAGTTGTTTTTATTTATTATATGTTACTATATAACTGTAGTTATATATATTTTATATATATGGTATATAAGTAATCATATTAAATATATATTATTAAGTATTATTATACTTATATATATTTATAAGTTATAATCTGAAGATTATATATTCCTAATGAATCTGTTATAGTATCTATATATTACTTATATATTTTCTATTATTATTTTTTGTAAGCTTTTACTTGAGGTATTTATGATATGGTCATTATTTAATGTGGGTAAAATCTACTTTATTTTTAAATTAATACTTTTGTGCATGTTTTTTGCTTTATTACTTTGGTTTTTGATTACTTTCTTCCTTTCTTTTAATTCAGTGAGTCGTCGGTGATTTGATCTTGTTGGTTTTATAGATGTTCTGTTGCCTTTTTTACCTTTTGGTTTTTTGACCAAAAATCTCTTTGTGAGGAGGATTAAGATAACTTTTGTGAGGTGGATTAGGATGTTTTGGTTGTTTTCTGTTTACATTTTTTTATAGTGTTTTTAAAAACAAAACTGTGATTTATTATTATTATATTATAATCTTAAATTATAATAATCTTTATTTTATATTCTTTATTTTATTATTTGTATATTAATGTTTTTATTTTAAATACCAAGTTTTTTTTTGTATGTGATTAAGAAGCTCTTTTTTTCTTATTCTGTTTTGACTTGTAATTCTTTTTAATTTTTATGTACTTTATTGTGTTGGATTTTTATGTATTTATTTGTGTTATAATAGTTTATTTAAATAGTTTATTAGTATAGTTTATTTTCATAGTTTATTTGATATATTGATAATTTTTTTTTATTACTTGAAGTAGGTAAGGAACCCATGATTGATTTGACATGTAAATAGACAGCAAATGTGTTTAGTTTTTATTTTATCTCTTTATTCTTATTATTTTGATTTTGGTTTATTCAGTATGTTTTGTGTTATTATATTTGTTTTCAGTAGGGTTTGTTTGTTTTTGTTTGAGTGTGCTTGTGTGTTTTGTTTGTTTTAATTTGGAAGTTGTTGTGTTGTTTGAGTTTTGGAAGTTCATGATTAATAATTCATATTTTTTTTGTTTATTTTGATGTTTTTGTTTTGAGTTTGTAAATTGTAAAGTTGTTTAGTCTGTTATTATTTATTTTTTTTTCTGTCTGATGGTATGTATTTTTGATTTGGTTCATTTTGTATTTCTTGGGCGCGTGACGGTACGGAATTGGGGAATGCAATATGTCCGACTCACGAATGTTTTGCTCTAAATTCCTTATTTTGTGAAATGATTTTTTTTTTCCTCTTTTTTAATTTTTCTTTAAGTAATGTTCCTTTTATTTGTGCATTCAACGTTTTATATGCATTTTAATATCTTTTTGATAATAATTTGCAAGTATATGTATTGTTGTTTTTTAAAATTCAAAGTTTTTCTTTCGTTTTTATTCTCTCTGATATTCTTGTACATATATCGTCTTTGTATTAGAAAAAATATAGCATTTGTCAGTTATCAATCTATATACAGTGTTCAATATATTGTTCTTGCATCACTCTTATATATTAAATATTAAACTTATCTTATGTAGAATTAACTAATATCCTGATTCTTGTACAATACGGCCTTGCTTTCTGGTTCTTCTTTTTATCTAATTATTACTTTGTTGTTGTTTGTGTGTTCAGTACAATAGTCATCTAAAAATAATCATGTCTAACACCTTTCTCTTTTTCCGCCAATCCTCTTTGTTTTTTCCATTTTGACAAGATTTATTTTTTGAATGTGATATTTCTTTTTTACTGTCTTCGCGTTTGTAAAAAGTCCTGCAATCGTTCTGATCTCTTTTTTATCCAGATTTATATTTTTAATTTTCTTTGTTTCCATCAAATTTTTTTTTAATCTATCAATATCTATTCCTCAGTACGGCTTGTTGTTTGCGGTATAAGACTGTATTTTGCTAATTCACTAGTTTCCCTTTCTAAATGTTAGACTATCGAGTGTAAGCTTATGAGCTATCTCGTCATCGATCATGTTCTTTGCACATAGTTTTTATAAATATTAAGCTTCTTCTACAGTACCTTCCCGTGGAGTGCTTGCGTTTTGCTTACGATAGTGGATCGTGCCTGACCCTTGGTAGTCTATTTTTTGATCTTCCAAATAATTGGGACATTTGTTTACCCTTTTCTCTGTTATTGCCACTATTTATCCGATTGATATTTTCCTTAGCTCTGATTTTCCAGCGGATCTGAGTAACACATTATTCTTTAATTTTCTTTCCCGTAATTTCATATTTTCATCTTGAGTAACTTTGTGGCTTTTATATCTCTTTATCACATCTTACATTTTTTCATATACAGTGAGCTGTGATGTTCTCCACTTGGTTTCCTTACTGTTGATACTCACGATCGTAAAGCTACATCGGGTTCTGGTATCTGGGTTTACGTCCCCCCAGTTCAATTGGCTAATTCACCGATATTATACTCAGTTGCTTTCTTTTTCGTTTAATGACTCTTTTCTTCTTAAGTGTTCTCCCTCTTTACAAGTATTTTTATCTCTCTATATAATTTTGTTTGGTTTAAAATAAAATCTTCATGCGATTGCTTGACATTCACTCCAATATACTTGAATTCACTTTGATCTTCACTCCCTATTTTTAATTTTCTTTAATTTTTTCTCAAGATTTTACTTATAATAGCGTATTTGCCCTCCAAAGAAAAAGTAAGTTCAAACATGAGCACAGCATTGAATGTGTAGTCGGTCGTTCTCCTTTCAAGTAAACAGTGCGGATATATAAATCTTTTAAACCTCCCTTTTAGAGTCACTGAGATACTCACCACACTCTCATGACCATACTTAATAAGGCTGCATCTTCTGATAGACATATATCCGCTTCTTTCATTCCATATTTCTCTGTTCGAGTCGCTCTCTATGGAGGCTTTATATACAGCTTTCGCATATGCTATTGAGATTTCCCTTGCGATACGCAGTTTTTCAGCATCTATAGATGAATTTTCCAGTTCTTTACTTGTGTTATAGATGGGCTGATAGCCAATAATTTTATATAGAGGTATTCGTTAGAAATGAGTTGGAGCATCCACAGTTAATTCTGGCTTGTACATCTTTGTTCTTTCATTATTTTACGAATCTTTTTCTGTTCACGTATCCATTTAGTGCTGAGTTAGTTTTTGACCAACAAATTTTGACTTATTATAAACCACTTGGTCTCTCAGTTTTCCATTTCTTTGAACTTTCGCTTCTACACTCTTCCTCATCTTTCAATCTACTACTATGACCCCACTCGTGAATCGTCTTCTATGTTTTTGTCAATTTAGTATCATAATCTTATTAAACATCTAATCAGGTGACATCTTCCATGGGATGTTTTGGTTCTTTCGACACGTTCGTAACAGATCACTCCATTTTCGGCTTGTAGCGTGGTTTCCTGGCTCTCTCCAATATAGTCTCTTTTCTCGTGATTTCCGCTTGTGTATCTCTTTAATATATATTTTATTTCTTCGTCTGATTCTGTGGATTCTGTTTTTTCCTTGCTATTCTCTTCGTCGGTTGATTTTCACCACGACTACTCCCTGCGTTCGATTCTCCACTTCTACGTACTCTTGGCCTTCTGTCTTTCTCCATATCTTCCCTTCTCTTTTTTACTCCCGCCATTCATTTTGTTTCCTTCATTTTCGGTTCACTATATCTCTCGGTTCTTCTCTGGGAGCTCTTCAGTCAATTCTTCTTCATTCAATCATTCTTTTTCTGATTACTTATCGGTCGAGTCGTAACCACTCTTCAATTTTTGAAGCTGTCTGGATCTTGTTTCTATTGTTTCTTTGATCCGTCTCTTTCTCATTCCATCGTGCTTTGTTTTTGTTGGTTTCCTCTTTTCTTTTTCGCTATTTGGGTGTGTTCCTCTACGTATATCTCTAAGTGTAACTTCCATGTTTCACGAACTATGGTTTATACAATTCTTCACAACTGTTTGAGGTTGTACTCTCAATCTATTGTCCTTTTTTTCTCTCTTTGTAATATACTTCATCCCATTTGTAGCCTTTGTTTCGATTTTAATGTTCTTCCCTTATCTATGATTCAAAGCCTCTTTTTAATTTTTTCGGGGTGATTGCTATTGTATCATATATGTTGCCCTCGTCTTTGACCCTTATGCTTATTCTTCCAAAGTATTCTCTCATACATTTGTTGTCTGTTTTCATAATTGGTAGAAAGTTAGGTATATCATTCTCTCCATATTGTCGACATTACCTGGGGCATCGTCTGGACGATTTCTTTCGAACACAAGTTGAGTGGTGGGGAAGATAGCCTCCATTATGCTGGCATGATTATCCTAAATACAATTTTCTAGTTCAATATAATTGTTAGTCAATACAAGGCACTAGTTCTTTTTGGATCCTTATCTGTTGGGTCTTCTTTGTAATATTTTCCTTAAAAGCATTTTTAATATGATCTCCCTACTCCTGAATTCTCCAACAATTTCGGATTGCTCCACGGGCTTTTGCCCTAGTGCTCAGCTGTTCTATGCCAATACCTCTGTAGAGGTATTTTACTTCTTTTGTGAATTCTAATCTCACAATGGTAAAGAATTTTTCTAGGTGGTCCGAATACCTAATCCAGTGTCCTGCAAGATCTTTTGACTATTGTTATCAGGTGTCTTGTTCTTTATCACATTCTGGCCTGGGCTTATATTTTTGTAGCTAAGGTCAACAATAATCATAAATAACCTGTTGTGTCTTTCTTCTGCCCGATGTCCTAGCTATAAGTATCATTAACACCTTATTAAAGGAAAGCCCTACACTGGAGTTGGTTTGTTTCCTTTTGATATTTTTCATGGTCTAGTTAATCTAACAAGTCTCACAACTATTCTAATGCAGAACCTCCAAAGTCTCTGCTTATTTTGTTGCTTTCTAATGTTTTATCTCCCATCCACAGGTAATCGAATTCTTTGATAGTTTTTTTTCTATTTTGTGCATGATCCAATTGTAGGTGCAATTTGGTACACTTATTTTCTTGTCCAATTGGGTTCGTTCTGATTTCATTTGCATACCAACACACTTTCTTCGCTATATTTCAGGTTGTTTCCATCAGTTGAATCTGACGTGTCAAGTCTCATCTAAATCATAACATTTTAACTGATGGTGTTTGCAAAACTTTGCTTCCATGTTTATCTACCATGGCTATTTCGTTTTTTCCAATAATCAGTCCCTTTAAACTTCTGGCCAGTGTCTCCATTCCGATGGCCCAGGTGGAATTATGTCTTCTACCATTGCTGTTTGTTAGGATAAATTTTTTCTTGGCATTCCACGAGGTTGGGTTTTCTTAGGAGTTTTTAACACTCTTATACTTTTGGCTTATCTCTGCGAATGTAAAAGAACCGATCGCTCATTCTCTGGTATTATCTTCTTATTCTATAATAGATTCGTTCTTCGGATATAGTCTTGTCCTGGAGAAGCGGGCATGAAGTCAGCTGTGTCTCCAGGATTGTACCCTATGGGCATCCTGTTAATAGATGCTCTTCAAATTTTCCCAAATGAATGAGTTCCATGTCGTTTCATTTTCCATGCTGGTAAAATCTTGGTTGGATCGCACGCGCAAAGCAACAGTTTTTCTTTCCTTTCTCTTTGCTCTCATCCATCTTCTTTGAGTTTTCTCAGTTTCTTCGGACAATCTTTTTGGCCACATGTTCCTTATCTTTGCATATCCAGCAACTTGTAACCTTCTCTTTACACTCTCTTGCCATATGATAAATCGACCCACAATGAAAGCATCTCATGATTTTGCCAAATCTGTTTTTCTTATTGATTTTCTCACCCTGGGTTTTTTCTTCATTTTCATACCATCCAGTTTGGTGTGTTCCTTCTTTTGTTTCCTTCTCTGTTATGCGCAGTGTTCTCTCTTGTATTTTCATAACCCTTGATTTCCCATTCCCGCAAGCCCAATGATCGAATATTGTCTTTCGCTGGTATCGGAATAAATCTGCTCTAGAAGAGCAAATAAACTTGATTCAGGGTTCTATGAGTACCATGTTTTTTCATTTTTGCTATTTCGCGCTGGGCCTCCTCAGAATCTCTCGAAATAATTACTCTTAAGCGTCATCATTTCTTGTTCCTCCGGATATCGTAAGTACTCATTCCCTTTTTTATTGTCTCTAACCCGATTTGTCATCTTTGTATTTTGCCATCGAGTTTGTTTCACTATTTCTTGTATTGCACTGTGCTCTTTCAGTGTTATCCAAGTCAGAGCAACCACCATTCATGGCTATCTTCGTTGACTTACTCTTTCACATTAAATGCCTTGGGTAGTTCATATGTACCATCGTGATATCCATCAAACATCTCATTTATACGAGTGCGCCCATTTTTCAATTTCTTCTGTTTTTGCTTGAAAATTCAGGTATCCTTATCCTTGGATGTTTTCCTCCTCTGTCATTCTGTTGATGGTTTCTGCTACGGCTTGTTTGTTTTTTTCTTCGTATTATCCTGAGTATCTTCCCTTAACGGAGTATGATCGACTGCGTGTCTCGTCTGACATTATAATTCAGAAGGTAACGGAAGTACAAGAGCTCTTGCTACCACTGAATACTATGATGGTTAGTATGATGTCGTAGTTACGATCTACTATGCCTGATTAGTATCTTCTTGTAGTTGACATGTTAGGTCCTTTAGCTCCAGAAGTTCTACCCACTAGTCTTCTTCTAAGGCCTTTAGGTGTGGTAAAATTCTGGGTGTGTGTCCTCTTCTTATTATTTGGTACTTGATAACTATTTCTTTGTATTTTGTATTCACAGTTTTATAATTCATGTAATATTTCTTATTAGATAATCAATATAGATTTTTGTTTGATAAAATCAAAGCGTTGCGTGTTATGTCTCTATTTCTTACCTATATCTTGTAGGAGAGAAAATGAGACGGTGTTCAGTCATCATATCATAACAAGTTGCTAATTAAGTGTTCTTCAGCTACTATTAAATATATTAAGATTATATCAAGCAATTGTAATGAAAATATCTGCACTTCTGACAATACTCCATTCTTTCTTTTTCCTTTTTTATTAAGTATTACACTTTGAAATAACTAACTAAAAAATATCAATTATTATATATAATATTTTATATATATATATATATATATATAATATATTAAATATTATATTTTATATATATATCGAATATATATTATTATATATCATATATATATTTATATATATATATATATATATATATAGTGAAGTCTTCTGGAAGAAGCGCGAAAGGTTAAGATGAGATTAAGGGTCTTCTATGAATAATGAATAGTGATCGTGCTTTTGGTCACTGATAATATGGATGTCGAAGGAGAGAGTGGGAAGGGAACACTTCCGAAAATCTGCATAAGATTGCTCGTAAATGAGAGGTGATAGTGAATGTGTGTGGGTTTTGATGGTGCAAGAAGGAATAGGAATTTTGGGGATGAGGTGATTAGTAAAGAGGGGATGAATGGGTAGAGTGAGAAAGTTTGAAAAAGGATAAATCTGTCAGGATAAGATAGGAAATTACTGGTGAATTGATCACAGAACGGACGAGAGATGTGATTATGAGTGGATTTGGAAGTATTTGTAACATGCGTTTATGGGGAGTGGTTAACGTTTGAAGGATTGGAGGAGAGCATGTATAAGCACTCTTATATAAGGGTAATGTAGGAAATATAGGGGAATTAGTTTCTGGAGTGTTGCAGGGAAGATATATGGTGTATTTTGGTTCGAAGAGTGCGTCGAGTGATAGAAGAGTCCTGGAATTGGCTGAAGATACAAGGTGCGTTTAAGGAAGTGTAGAGAATCGGTGTGGATCCAATCCTTGACATGTGTAAAGAATAATTTAAGATAATATTTTTTAAATAGAAATTTCTTATTTAAGTTTTATGGACTTGCAGTAAGGCGTAATATAGGGTTTATAAGGAAGCTCTGTGGCAGGTGTTAGTGATATATGGGTGTTGTTGGTGGTAAGGCTTCTGAATGGAATCACAAGCATGTAAGACGATATTGAAGCGTGTGTACAGAATATATGGTGTCGAAAGTGATTGGTTTAAATTTTAATAGCGAATAGCGGAAGTGGGAGCAGAGATGTTGTTACTGAATCCTTGGTATCTTCAATTTGGATATCGATAGGGTTATGAAAAAGTTAGAGGTGGGGTTGGCAGGGGAAGGTATTAGAATAGATGGAGAATGAAAGATTGAGTGGAGGGTGGCCTATCCCATTATTAATGCAAAAGAATATATAGATTTTTGCAAATTTCTTTTTGAAAAAAGAAAAAAGAGATTTGAGGATGATTAGAGAAGGGATTGTGGCATGGGTGTGTAAAATGAGGTTTCGAAGTAAACATAGAATAATGGTAAGGTTAATGATTTGATGAGTTGAGAACAGTTCTGGTGTATGTTATGGCTGGAACTGGGTGAGCAAAGGAACAAACGTTGAGTTAATACTTTTTTAATATCTGTTGGATTGAAAGGGAATGGAGACCACGAGTGTCAGTGGGAAGTGTTCGAATGGTAGGACGCGGTGGCTGGAGCGAATTAAATCCTCTTTGGTGGATGTCAAAGGGAATAGTTCTTCGAGTGCGCTATGGTCCTTACATGAGGGTATGGTTGGTTACCGTTACTGTGTTGATGTTATTGGTAATGAGACTAATGGTCTGGAATAAGAGTCATACGTCTACAGTATAAATGCAACTGCCGATGGCCAATTTTAGGGGAGTGTTTAAGTGTGAGAAGAATTGATGAAAATGAGGAATGAACGCATTAGGGAGTTGCTGTGGTGTGCAAGAAAGGGTAAATGAGCGAGGAATAAATGAATAGTATAATTGAAGATGGTTTGGTCATGGTGGAATGGATGGATGGCAGTATGGTTAAGCGGGTGTATATGTGGGTGAGTGTGCTGAGAATCGACCGACTGTGAGGTTGAAGAAAAAGAGGATTCAGTAACAGTAAAGGAATGTTAGAAGGAGAGAAATGTGAGTTTGGCGAGGCGAGAAGAAAGTGTGCATAATTGGAGTGAATGGCTGGTTCTGTGAGGGGACGTATGGTTGTTATTTGCCAAGGGATGAACCTCTATTGAAGATATGCATAATAGGTCGTCGTGCCCCGGTGAAAGCTCTAGGTTAATTATTTTTCTGAGTGCGGGCGGGTTCCTATGAAAGGGTAATAGGGCGCCGGTAATGCTGTTACTTTCTTTTCGCTTGCGTCATATTATTTCTCTATTCTGTTTTCCCAGTGCCATGCTACGTCACCTTACCCCCGAGTCTGGGGAGAAGAGGGTATTGATTTTTATATTATATTATATTATTATATATATATATATATATATATATTATAAATATATATTATATACACAATTACTATAAATTATATATATTATATATATATATATTATATATATATATATATATTATATTATATAAATATACTATAGGGGGTTTTAAAAAGAAGGTTTTTTTTAATCTTTTGTTTTTTTTTTTTGAAAAAAAAAACATGTTTTTTTTTTTAAAAAAAAATGTTTTTCTTTTTGTTTTTTTTTTTTTAAAATTACCTCTTTATTATGTATATAAAGATGTTTTAAAATTATACAGTAGTACCAATAACCCTTCTAGGCCTAAATATTGGATGATTAATAACAGATTTTATATTATAAGTATATATATATATATATATATATATAATTTATATATATATATAGGTTATGATATATTATCGATATATATATAATATATATTATCTATCATATTATATAGTATATATATATTCTATTATATATATATATATATATATATTAATATATATATAGTATATATATATATATATATATATTACTAATATACTATTATTATATATATATCAAAAAAGGATGGTATAACAGTGGTTTTGGGGTGTCAGGCGAAAATGGAGAAAATGGTAGGAAGGTGAATTGATTTTGTGGAGCGCGAGAGGTATTTGTGATAAGTAATACTGAACATTAAACAGAAAGAGTATCCATAAGTATAACTAGAGTTGGTGTTTAATGAAAGTAATGATGGTATCAAAGTGAAAAGTATGATTGAATTTTGTGTTGGTGAAGAAGAAGATATTGAAAGTATGTATCTGATGTTAAATCAGTTGAGGGGGTTTAGGATGGGATTATCGGATCATTTGTTTTGTTCTCATGATAAAATTAAGTTAGTGGGGACTTGGATGGAGAGGAAATGGTGATACGGAGGAGTGGGTAAAATTAACAACGAAGTGAGACAGTTTGTGAACAAGGTTACAGCGATAAGTATGTAAGAACGCTCACAAGTAAATCGTTGGATGTGCCAAGTGAAACTGACTATAAATTGGAAGCAAATAGAAGGAACCAATTGTTTAGCAGCTGCAATAAACGGTAATGGTCTGGGTGTGGCTAAACGTAGGAAGTAGAATATAACAGTGAGTGGTGGATGAAGAGGCGATGCAAGCGGTTAAAATAAAAAGAAGCGTGGTTGGAATGTACTAAAAGAAAGGTTTGAGTTGTTTCAAAAGAAGATGCTTGGAAATTATATAAGGGGAAAAAAGGGAATACTAAAAGATTACCTACATTAACATAAAGAAGAGGTAAATGAAAAAGTTTGAAGGAAGATGAGGGGATACACAGGGAATAGAAAGATTTTCTTGGAAGGAAGCGGGAAAGGTTAAGAATTAGGAATAAGGGGATCCTGCTTAGAATTAATGAATAGGGATGTGTTTTTGGCTAATATGATGAAATGCGATGTAGTGAAGTGTCGGAAGAGACTACTTTGAAATTGGATAATATTTGGCGAGTAATTGATGAGGTGAATAATGACGCTGTGTGGGTTTGATGGTACAAGAAGGAATAGGTTTTTGGGGAATGAGGTTTTTTTTATTCAGGCAAAAAAAGAGGAGGAATGGGTAGAAGTGAGAAAGTTGGAAGAATGGTAAATCTGCTGCAGTATAAATGAAAATTACTGGTGAAATGATCTCAAGATCGGAGGCAAGATGGTGATTTGAATTGGATCTTGAAGTTGAGTACAATAATAGCCGTTTATTGGAGGTATATTTCGAGGTGAGTTGGAGGCGAGAGCTGTAATAGCTACCTTTATATAAGTAAGGAGATAAAGGGAACCTGTAAGAAATTATAAGTGGTATTTAGTTTATTGAGTGGTTTTTGAGTTTTGTAGCTCTTTCATTCTGAAGAAGTCGTGCAAGAGAAGTTGATGCAAGGACTGATTGGTGAGAACAAGGTGCGTTTAGGAGTGGCATTGAATGTGTGGATTCAAATCTTTACATTGAAGCAAATGTCTGAGAAAATGAGAGAGAAGAATAAATTGTTTCTAGGTTTTATGGATTTGCAGACAGGCGTATGTATAGAGTTAATAGGGAAGGTTATGGCAGGTGTTTGTGATTTATAGTGGTTGTTGGATTTAGGCTTCTGAATGGAATCAAAGTATGTATGATAATATGAGTGTGTGTGTAAGAATTAAATGGTTGATCAAAAGTAATTGGTTTCAGTATTTAATAGCGATTGAGGCATTGGTTGATGTATGTCTCGCTTGGTTATATCAATTTGTAACCATGGATTGGGGTTATGAAAGAATTGAAGGTGGGCGTGACAGGAATGGTGTTGGAGAATGGAGTGAGTGGAGGGTGCCTATCTTATTATTGCGGAATGATTTTTGGTTTTTGTGTGGGCAATCTGAAAGAGTTTGAGAGGATTGGTAGACGAGATTTGGCAGGGTGTGGTAAAGGAGGGGTTTTTGAACGTAAACATGACTAGAGTTAGGTTATGGTTTGTGATGAGTGAACAGACCCAAGTGTGAAGTCTTCGTTAGATCGTGAAGACCAGCTGGAACGAGTGTCTGTTACATATTAAGGGTATGATGTTGGTGAGCAAGGAACGGATGAGTGCAGGTTTAGTAAGGAAAGTCTTGATGGCAAAGAAGGTGGCATGTGCAATTAAATTCGTTGGTGAACTGTAAATGCGGCAATAAGTCTATTAGTGCGCTTTAAGGTCTTTACTGAGGAATATGTTGTTACCTGTGTTTTCATCGCTCACTCCCGTAAGTGCAGACTCATGGTTATGGAATAAGAAGTAGTACGATTAAAGTCAGATGTGTACAGATGGATAATCTATTAGGGGCATTGCTAGGTTTGTTGAGAAGAATTGATAATTATGAGTGAATGAACTATGATTAGAGACTTGGAGTGGTGTGAACGAAAAGGGGTAATGAGAGAATAATGAAAGTATGTTGAGATGGGTGGTCCATGTGGAAAGGATGAATAAGTCGGTTTTTAAGAAGCAGATGTATAGTGGCGATGTGTTGAAAACCGACGGGCTGAAGAGAACGAAGAAGAATAGTGGGATTGAGTCAGTAACGAGATGTCTGAAGGAGGAATGTGAGTTTGGTGGCAAGAGAGCGGAGAATAAAGGTGCATAATTAGAGAGAATGGCGGGGTTTTTTGTGCAGCGGGGTATGGTTGATGGCACACGCTGGGTTCAAAGGGAAATAAATCCTTAAAAATGATCGATTTTCCGTTTTTTAAGGGTCCGTCACAGTCCCGTGAAGCTATAGGGTGATTTTTCTGATGCGGAAGCGTCCTTGAGCCGACTGGGAACAGAGGGGGGGGGGGGTAAGGCTGTGCTTTCCTTTCTTGTCGACTTTTGTCATATTCTTCTATTGCTTTTCTTTTTCGATGCATGTAACTTACCCCCAGACCCAGTCTTGGGGAGAAAAACGGTAGATGAAGAATATATATATATAATAATATATATACACGTATAATATATATATTATAATATTTAATAAATAGTATATATATATATAGTATATATATTATTATATTATATATATATATATATATTATATTATATACTATATTATATATATATATATATTATATAATAATATATCAATAATATAATAATAATAATAATAATATTCAATAATATAATATAATATATAATAATAATAATAATAATAATAATAATAATATATAATCAATCCATGTGAAATTGTAATCAATTATATGCCCTAGAGAACTAATAAAACTTTATTAAGCCACTAAACCTCCTACTTCTATAATATTGTATAACCTCTTTCAACCATATTGTATTTAGACCTGTAGTTTTAATGCTCAAAATACTCCTAAAAAAGACTTTGTCATACTATGAAAAATAAGTAATTTCAAATAAAAAACCGTAAAATTTTTGGCACCATTGGGTCTTTTTTTATAAAACAAGAACGTTGTTTTTTTTTTAAAAAAAAACGACGTTTTTTTTTAAAAAAAACGAACGTTTTTTTTATTTTAAAGCCAACCCTAATATATTATTATATTATATATATATATATATATTATATATATATTTTCATCTATATATATATAAATTATATATATATCTATATATATATATATATATATTATATAGAGAGAGAGAGAGAGATAGATGAGATGATAACAGAGGGGAGAGCATGAGAGAGAGAGAAGAAGAGAGAGAGAGAGAGGAGAGACGAAGAGGAAGAGAGAGAGAGAGCAGAGAGAGAGAGAGAGAGAGAGAGCAGAG